>JALRMF010000571.1:0-23055 GCA_026120015.1 Dendrostoma leiphaemia
TTACTATTAGCTTTATTATTATATAAGCCTTTTAAACTATCTATAAGCTATATAATAGTATTTTTGATTTAATTTTTAAAACTAAGTTTAGTTTTTATAAATCAGTTTAATATTAAAGCTATATGCAAAGTTATAAAAAAGGTATTAAACTTTTAAATTGCTTTAAGCATACGCTTTTTATTATTATAATAGCATAATTTATTATAAACTATAGTATAATTTACTATTAGTTACTAGCTTTAAAATATTATAATAGTATAATGTATTATAGTTTTTTAGTTTTATTTAGTTAGTAAGCTAGCTTATATATTAAGCGTTTTCTTAGCAGTTTGCTTAATAAGTGCTAGCTATGCTATAGTAACATTAGCTACAAAATATATAAATCTTTTATATAGTTCTTATATGTAAATTGCTTTTTTTATAGTTTATTACAGCTTTTTCTAGCTAGTAAAAAAATATAAATTGTTTTTATACTTATTATAGTAGCATATATTTTTTCTTTTATTATAAACTGCTGTAGTTATAAGCTTTTTATAATAGCGCCAGCGCCTTACTTTTCTTATATTCTTTATATTTTAATAGTTTTAATAAAGCCTAACCTAGTCTGAATAAACTCTCTAGCCTTTATTACACAATGTAGCTTATGTGATGTCTAGAGGTAGCCCTTACCGGCCTACACTTTTGACGCAAAACCCAAGCCGGCTCATCTCTTGAACGTCGACTACACCTCTGCCTTCAAACAGCCATCTTGGCTTTGTCATATGATAGCTAATCTTGGCCCAGTCCACCTTCTGCTTAGATCTATATTGCTCATGGGGGCTGTAACCACAAGTCTCAAAGCCGCAATCCCGGCAGTCGACATCGCAAGACGGTTCCGGAAAGAGACGGCCGAGAGGGTCTGTCGAGTCGCCAGAAGGTAAAGCTGTTGAAGTAATCTCGTCGTTGACGAGGAACCGGTCAAGAGACAGCAGACCCAGCTCCGAAGGCTCGAGCGTGTCGAGCGGTCTAGGATCGAGTTCCCTGCACTTCAGCGCTGAGAATTGCAATCTTTCAGCGGTGACACGGCTGGGGCGTCCATCACTGCTGGTATTTTCGAACTCGTCAAAATCGGTCGTGATCAAAACGGCATCCGCAGCAGCACACGCCTCGTATACGTTCTCGTACACCACCAGGGGGCCCCCCTCCTTCCCAAGAACCTTGCCATTCGCATCCTTCAACAGCCACTTGATCTCATCGCGGACCGTGGCGGGGTTGCAGCATGGGTCGAACACGGCCAGCTCCCGTGGTCCCTCCTCGAGCAGCGTGCGGATGATCTCCAGCGCAGGGGATTCGCGCGTGTCGTTGGTGTTCTTCTTGAACGCATAGCCCAGTATCGCCAGCTTCTTCCCCGCAAGCGTGTTGTTGAGGCAACGCACCACCCTCGCTGCGAATCGGTCTCGGCTGTACTCGTTCATCGAGTTGACTTGTCGCCAGTATTCCGCCACTTCGTCGAGGCCAAGGCTCTGGGCGAGGTATACCAGAGACAGGACGTCCTTCTTAAAGCACGACCCGCCGAAGCCTATACCCGCCTTGAGGAACCGATTGCCGATGCGCGGGTCGGCTCCGATCGCCGCCGCCACCTCGTCCACGTCGGCGCCGGTCTTTTCGCACACGGCCGCAATCGAGTTGATGGACGAGATGCGCTGGGCGAGCATCGAGTTTGCGACCAGCTTGGCGAGTTCCGACGACCAGACGTTGGTGGTGATGATGCGTTCTCGCGGGACCCACGCTGCATAGATGGATGCGAGCGTCGTGGCGGCTTTGCGGCCTCCCGGGCAGGGCGAGGATCCGATCAGCACTCGATCTGGGTAGAGGAGGTCATTGACGGCTGTGCCGGCCGCTAGGAACTCCGGGTTGGACAGGATCTCAAAGTGGACGCCTGCACGGTGTACGGCCATCTGTCGAAGAAAAGGTCAGCTGCTGTTCTTCCGAAGGCATGGCGAACCGCCGCGGCTGCCTCGCACGATAGACGTAGTAGACATACTGTCTCTTGCACCATCTGCGCTGTCCGACACGGAACAGTGCTCTTCTCGACGATGATCGCACCCGGTCTCGCGTTTCGAGCGACGTCGGCCGCCACGGCCTCAAAAGCCGTCATGTCCGTCGCGTATCCGCTGCCTGCGCCTCTCGTCTTGGTCGGCGTGTTGACGGCGATGAGCACAATATCCGCCTCGGAGATGCAATTTGCAACGTCCGTGCGGAAGAAGAGGTTAGGCTGCCTTGCAGCTATGGCTATGCGCTGGCTGGAAGTGCAGACAGTGTCCGAGTCGTCGGCGTTGGTGCTAGTAAAATGACGAGGCTCGTTGCTGAAGACCGTCTCGCGCGCACCATCACGAGCCACACGCAGAATTTTCTCCAGCCCAGGTTCATAGATGGGAGGATGGCGACTATTCCAACGACGGATCCGAACCGTATTCAGATCCACCACGGTGACCAGTAAATCCGGGTTGCTGAGAGCAATGACTGCCGCGGTTGGACCACCTGAGTGTGCCCTCGGTCAGTCCGTCCTATTTCCCCTTCATTTCCGTGGAAGGGAGGCCATTTACTCACCAACGTATCCTGCGCCGACACAGCAGATATTGCGAACAGGCCTGGCTTGTGCTGTACCCATGTCTATGGATTCTGGAATCTGTGGTCGTAGCAACGGGCTGGACATGCAGCTTCCCTCTGGCGAGGTCGGAGCCGTGGAGCTGTCGAGGGCGGTGCTCTCCTCGGATCTGTCCGTCGTGGGCGACGATAGCAAATTCATGGTCGGGGTTGGTTGGCTGCGTCCCTCAGACGTTTTGAAATGTGGAGCTATCCGGCTTGAGACTCAAATGCCGCAGTCCCTTTTTCTCAAGATGATCAGGGTGTCCTCGTGACGTGATTACTAGGTATGGCGTATGCGGCGCGTGTTCAGGTTCTGCGGGCTGGTTGGTGATGTGCTCATATGTTGGGTTGTTGGTAGTAGAGCGTGGACAGGTGAGAGGAATGAGTGAGCTTCAGGGATGTGACACATACTTCTTCTCCGCTGTTGCCAGTGGTCTGAGACGATGAGTCGACTCGAGAGGGAATTCCCCAGAACGACAAGAAACCTCGAGGTGTCTCGTTGGCACAAATAGTCCACGAGGCAAAACGAATCAGGGGTCTGGCTGTATGTTGGGCAGGAGACACGCAAGATCCAAATTATGACGTTCTCTTATCGAACTGCACCCAGTTACTTATATGCCTATATTGATTCGGACCCGCGAACTTCGCCTTCATGTGAATCACCGCAACCGATGAACTGGCCACGAGGCCTCGATATCTGTCATCATGGGGTCTGACGCACTCACCCGCTCTTTCTCGTGATAAGTGCGCAGCTCGTGTGAATGGCCAAGTCTTGTGAGGAGTCGCTGTGATTTGGACAGGATTCGCACGGGTCTAATTCGCAGTGAACAAGACATCTGCAACCAAGAGACTGGTACTAGTGCGTGACTCCGAGGGAATAGGAGAAGCTGGCGTCCAACCAGCAAGACCACGAGGTTTGGGTTCAAGACACCAATGGCCTTTTCTGTCGCGTCAACGCCTGGACGCGTGACCAACAGATGTCAGGCAGTTGCGGACACATGCCAGTCTGAGGGTTTCGCTGCGTGCCACAGACTTCGATCTGCCCCCGAAGGAAGACAATAAGACAAGTGCAAATATTGCCCAGTTATTCCTCGTACCCTTCCTCATGCTCAAGACAACTCCAGCTATTGGCCTGCCTGAGGCCTCCTTGTGCTTTGGTTCTTGGCTCTTATTGGCTGCTTTACTTATAAGCCGTTATCGATCGGATTGATGATAAGAGGTCTCTTGAGTGGGGTTTACGTGCGCCTTTTCCCAAGCCGGACCCTTGGTCTGTCCGGGATGACCACAGTCACAAGAGGAACAGACCTCTTGCGGCGGAGGCGCAGGAGAAGCCACGGCCAAAGGCTTCACGCAACGTTGAGGGCGGAAAATCGCCACTGTCCAGAAAGGCCCGAGTTGCAGCAGCAGCACGAAGCAAGGATGGCCCGGGTCACGATACTGACACTTGGAACGATCCACATGATGGTGCCCAGGCCCACAGTCGGTTGTCTGCAGACCCCGACAAACTGACGAATGCGGCATATGATCGGTTCGTGTCCCTGGACACCGTCCTACCGTACAGTCGATGTACGCGAGGAGATCCGTTGGAGCTGGTGTTTTGTAAAACAGAGAAGCGGCCCAACGTAGCCTCTCCTCGTCAGACAATGACCCCATCCACCGTCCTGGCGGTCGTCTTCGTGTATCTCGAGCTCATCTCATCGAGCCCAACGCTGTAGTTGGCTGTTTCCGGAGGTCTAATACAACAGCGGCGAGAACCAGGACGAAGTGGACGATTGTGAGAATGGCAACCTCGCGCCTGACAGTACATACAGACCACCGCCGCCATCACGACCTAGCAGCCTTCCCACAGGGCCTCGAGGGCAAAAGGATACTTCTCTGCACGGAATCCTTCGGCCCCGTGAACGGCGTAAGCAGGACGACGCTGATGCTCGTCAACCACCTGCGCGCCAACGGGTGCCGCGTCGCGGTCGTTGCGCCGTACAATTCCACCAAAGTCAACACCTTCATGCCCGAGGAGGCATCGTCATCGTCGCCTGTCGACCCGACTTCGGATAGAGGAGGCTACATCGAGGTCCGCCTGCACGGGTACCCGGTGCCCTTCAACCCGGAATTGAGCGTCGCGTACCCCGTCCGCCTCTCGGCGCTATACGCGCGGACCTTTGGCGGTCCACCGGACCTCATCTACCTCGCCTCGCCCGCCAGCTTGGGCTTCCAGGTCATGCTGCAGCTTCGGCAGAGGACAGAGCGCGAACAAGTCCCTGTCCTCTGCAACTTTCAGACCGATCTGGCTGGATATTGCAAGACCCTCTTCCCCTATCCGCTGGGCCCCATTGCGGATCAGGCCTTTGCGTCGGTGCAGAGCTTCTTGTTCCGCCACCAGAGCGTCAAGACCATCTTCTATCCGAGCACCTACGTCAGGCGTTATCTGGAACGGCATCACGTCCAGAGGGACAAGATGGAAGTCCTCACCCGGGGCGTCGACGCGGAGCTGTTCCACCCTGGCAAGCGGAGCGAGACGCTGAGGAGACAGATCGCGCCCGACGGAGAGATCATCCTGCTCTGCGTCGCACGCTTGGCGGCGGAGAAGAGTTTCGACTTCCTGGCCCTGGCCGCCAGGGCGCTGGACGCCCGCGGCTTGAGGTTCAAGCTGTACATCGTCGGGGGGAACCGGCAGGCAGAGGTCGAGGTCGAGATCAAGGCGCTCTTCAGCGACCTGGCAGGGCGGGGCAGGGTCAGCTTTGCAGGCTTCAAGACGGGCGAGGCACTTGCCGAAGCCTATGCGAGCGCCGATGTGTTTCTGCACTGCTCCGTCTCGGAAACGTTTGGACTCGTGGTGCTGGAATCGTTTGCCTCGGGCGTACCCGTCGTGGCGCGAGACCGGGGCGGGCCTAGCGACACCATCGTTGATGGGTCTAGCGGGTTCCTCACGCCGCCGGACGACCTGGACGCGTTTGTAGACCGAGTAATCTTGCTCGCAAGCGATGAGGCGGTCAGAAGGCGATCAGGCGAGGATGCTCTGAGGCAGGCCCGCGAGGCGACGTGGGGCAAGATCAATAACAAGGTGGCCTGGAGGATGCTGGACACGATCGAGGAGCGGGAGGCAGATCTGCGCGAGATGCGGCTGCGGGATGGGGATACTACGGGACGGCACGAGGGAAGAACATCGGCTGTGCCCATTCTCGGATGGCTGATGCTGAGCGGTGCGTTTCGCGAGACGGTGGTCAGCTCGCGCCTGACGGCGGCCCTGGGCGTGATTGTGGGGTTCTGGGGCCTCGTTGGTGTCTACTTGGGCTTCACCAAGGCGACTCGGTGGGTTGAAAGGTCTGTTCAACAGCACGTCGCCGCCCTGACGATATCTAGCTCATAGGATTGGCACCTGCGGCTCGGCCGTGGCAAAGCGTGCTGTACTGCTAGCCTAGGTGCTCACCCAACTTAGGTGACTAGCGATGGCTCAGCTCCGCCCTGGCCGTACTGGACATGGACTGGGAAGCCACGGCGTCGCTCCTTCGCAGCTCCAAAGACACTGTGGATCAAGCTGTAGGTAGTTGGGTCTGTTGCCGGTTTGATTTTTGATATATTGGTTTTTCTCATAGCTCCATTGCAACGACGGTCGCGCTCCTCGCTGGAGACATGGACCTGCGGCACTGCTGCCGGGCGGACCTGTCAGCCATGGATTGAGTGCATATACGACAAGCAGCCGCTGGCCACAGGCGTCTGCAAGTTGTAAGAGGTCTTGGGTTTCGTCCTGCAAATCTCTCGGGTCCCATTGTTTTTGGTGCCAACTCGATCCATCTCACAGCCTCAGCTCTCCAGCAGATGCGGACGGGGCCTTGCCCCAAGCGAGCGAGAGCCAGCCGCCGATGAGGCAAAGACCACCGATGGGGGTGACTGGACCCAAGACCTTGAAGCGGGCGGAATCTAGGATCAGTGCGTAGATGCTTCCACTGAACATGGTCATGCCGGCCGTAAAGAGGCCAGCGGCGAGTGGATTGTCACGGGCGATCAGCACGGCGACCGAGTGGACGAGCTGGCGGGCGTGTGACAGAGAGGGTGAGCACAGCGCAAAGGCACCACTGGGAGCAGGGACAGTGACATACCTGATAATGAGCAGCCGTGGCCCAGCTGGCGAGCTTGACAGGGTCGTTGATGCGCTGTTTCAGGCCGTGGGCGCCAAACGCGCCCAAACACACGGCGGCTGCTCCGTAGACTGCGCCCACGCGCCACCAAGTAGTAGAGGTGTTGCTCATGTTGCTGCTGAGTCGGCGTGTCCGCTGGATCAGGAGTGGGGTGGACTCGCTGGTGTCTGGCATGGGTGTTGTGATGTTTGCACGTGTTGGGAGGTGATGCGTGGGGAGAGATGAGATGTGAGACGAGATGAGATCAGGGCAGCCTGTGAACCGTGTGGACCAGACTGACGTCCCTACAACCCTAACCCAGTCCGTGCACCCAGAGGCTGGGCGGACACCCTAACCCTACAAGAACACCTCGAGTTGACATGGTTCCACACGTACTTACTTACACACATCTTGATGTGGCCACGACGACGACCAGCCTCACCTCGATGCTTACTGCGACACGCCCTTGATACATCTCACCACTCCACCCCACTCCACTCCCTTCGTTTCTTCCCCAAGCCCCCAAAAGATACACAGACAGACATATAGACCTCTGTATCTGCCAACCTGTTAATTTCAGTATTTAAACACCACCTCCCACGCCACCACCGCCGCCACCACCGCCGCCACCACCGCCGCCACCACCGCCGCCACCACCACACTACCACCAGCATCATGAAGCGCCTCGTCGCTTTTGACCTCGACGGCACCCTGGCCGAGAGCAAGCAGGCCCTCGACGACGAGATGGCCTCGATCCTCGCCCGGCTCAGCCACGTCGCCGACATCTGTGTCATCTCCGGCGGCGACTGGCCGCAGTTCGAGAAGCAGGTCGCCAGCCGCCTTCCCGACCACACGGACCGGGCGCGCTTCTGGCTGATGCCCACCACCGGCACCAAGCTGTACCGCTTCGACAACACCGCCGCCGCCTGGTCCCGCAAGTACGCAGACCTCTTCACCGACGACGAGCGCGCCCACATCATCAGGGAGCTCCGCGCCTCCATAGACCGCCTGGGCTTCACCCCCGCCGAGGTCTGGGGCGAGCAGATCGAGGACCGCGGCAGCCAGATCACCTTTTCCGCCCTCGGCCAGCAGGCCCCGCTCCGCCCCAAGGAGGCCTGGGACCCCGACCAGGAGAAGCGCCGCCGCATCCAGGCCGACCTCCAGCCCATCCTGCCACACGTCTCGGTCCGCATCGGCGGCGCGACCTCCATCGACATCACCCGTGCTGGTGTCGACAAGGCATACGGCATAGAGCGCCTCTCCGGCATCTCGGGCATCCCCAAGGCCGAGATGCTCTTCTTTGGAGACGCTCTCTATCCAGGCGGCAACGATGCACCCGTCAAGGACACCGCTGGCGTCGACAGTGTCCAGGTCTACAACATTGACCAGACCAAGCGAGCTCTCGAGGCAGTCATCTTGTGCCTCGCCTGAGCCATGATGATGATGAATGACGATGTGTATGGTTCAGCCAGCGGCCAATGTCATCATCGTCATTATGGTCAACTCGTCTGAACCCCTGCACTGCGGGGCCGGGGTCGTCGGGGCTCAGCGCACTTCGAATAGAGCGCAGCACATACCATGCAGGCGAGGTCGCATATCTGTGGGAGTGGCTCAGCGCCTTTTCTGCAGATTGACGACTTTCTTCTACCTTTCTTTCAGAGGGAGCGACCGCATGGATGTGCGCGGGCGGGCATCGAGATCTCGGACGAGCTTACGTGCCATGGTGTGAAGAGAGATCAAGCATTTCTCCTCACATCTTTTCTATGACAAAAAAAGAAAACAAAAAAAAATTCCAGTCTTCAATGAATCTCGACGCGTCCGACGTGTGCACTTCGTATATGCGCAGCTATGTGCGTACGATCCTGGCCTCTGAGTAGTGGTAGCAGGTAAATTTGACACGACAAGCATCCAATGGCAAGATAAGCCTCCAAAGCCCTACCTCATCGCGGCACGGTCGCATCTGCCGGGTTCGCACGCAGCTTGAAAGGGTGGTCCCTCGAGGCCAGAACTGATTAGGGCTGTGATCGACACAATCTCCACGGTGTGTGGGTCGCCGGCGCTTGGTGCCTCGCAACGCCTGGCTGTGCATATGACAGTTGATCAAGCTTATATTTATTTTTGCAGCGCGCACCTGGGCCACGAGGCGAAGAGGAATGGTGGGATACAAGCTTCTGATGTGCACATGCAGGCTGGCCGATTTGCCGGCTGCCCCATGAGGGAATATGCACCGTGGTTTGCTTGCAAGGGGGCCATCCGCGCACAAACTCCTCTTCTTCTTTCTGCATAGTGGCAAACTCAATCCAGACATCGTGTACTAGTACGGTATCCTTTCTTCAAGTCTCCGCGCGGCACTTTGCTGCACTTGTAGCACTGGTCCGCCTTTAGCTCCATGCAGCCGCAATACCCACACTGTCCACCACTGGCCACCCGCCCCGCAAGGCAGTCAGTCCTGGGGGCCCCGCGTCCGCACAAGCCTCCCTCAGGATGTCGCCGCTAGTTTGCGCTGTTCAGGGGTTAAATTGCTTAGCCCCAGAATGTGTTGCAATGAAGCGTCCACGCGTCCTCTGCCAAGGGTCGGCTCGCTGAGACGCAACGATGCAGGAAGAGAGCCCAAGTTCCACATTTCGACGAGGATAAACGACTTGTCAAAAGATATTTTTAAGCAGTTAAAAAATGGACAACAAGGGCTGCTTCTCCGGCTCTTGAATCATTTTATCTTCTTGGCGTCCCTTGCTCAGTTGACTATGGGGCAGATGGCCCTCTCGCCCGCGACGGTGACGGTTCCTACATCATCCAACAATGGAGCAAGCGATGCCCACGGTCGCCCAAGTTCGGAGGAGTCGACTCGGCCGCGTTTTCTTCCATCTCGGCATCGGGGTCTTGGTAACAGGGTGAGAACTACCTGTCCCCGCTTGAGCGAAAAATACTCGGATTTCCCTTGGATTGTTGTTGCTTGTGTCGGTTAGTTTGTCTGTGTTCGTCAGCACCGTGACTGACAAAGACGTGCCTACGCACACACAGCTGGTGGATCGCAGGCCTCGCCCTCCATCGGAAAGACAAGAACTGGATCGTCCCTTTCCTCGTCTGGCTGGCCATCATCGCCAGGTTGATCCTCTGGCACGTCTCTAGCGCGCGGGTCACCAGGCCTCTCGCGTGGGTCTGGAAACGGGCTGTCAGCCGGCCCTCGACGGCCGTGCCTACGAGATGGAGCCTCGTGGTGAGCTGGGTCGTCCTGGTGGGCTTGATCGCGACCGTCGCGCTGCTCGCGCCCGAGTTCCAGGACAATACCACACTCAACCGGGGCATCAGCCTGGTGGGTCTCGCCCTCGCCATCGGTCTGCTCTGGTTGACGTCCAGGGATCGAAGGAGGATTAGCTGGTACACGGTGCTGGTCGGCCTGTATCTGCAGTTCATCGTTGCCCTCTTTGTTCTCCGGACGGCAGTCGGCTACAACATCTTCACTTTTCTGTCCAACCGGGCTTCAGACCTGCTGGGCTATGCAGACGAGGGCCTTGCCTTCCTCACAGACTCTACGGTCCCGCGATTGTCGTGGTTCGTGATCGGCGTCGTGCCACCGATCATATTCTTTGCGGGCCTCGCCCAGCTCCTGTCTTATTGGTGAGCCGGACCAAGCACATCTTTTCTCTGTCGCTCGCGAGAGGCACGTCGTGCTGACCCAACAACAACAACGACAGGGGCACGTTGCAATGGCTGGTTAGGAAAACGGCCGGATTCTTCCACTGGGCTATGAAAGTATCGGGCGCCGAAGCAGTCGTGGCAGCTTCTTCACCCTTTTTTGGGCAAGGCGAGAGCGTCATGCTGATTCGACCTTTTCTGGATGTCCTCACCAGCGCAGAGATGCACCAGGTCATGTGCTCTGGATTTGCAACCATCGCCGGCAGCGTGTTGGTCGCATACATCTCTCTTGGTGTCAACGGGACGGCATTAATCTCTTCTTGTATGTGTCTCTCTTTGGGGAGTTTTGCCCCGGCCGGACCACACTTACGGCCCACCTCTCTCGTTCTAACAGGCTTTCAGGTGTCATGTCCATACCCGCATCCATCGTCGTCAGCAAGCTCAGATATCCGGAGACGGAGGAGACGCTGACCGCCGAGAAACTACACCTGACGTCCGTGGAGGACGCGAGGGATGAGGCGGGCAACTGGATGCATGCCTTCACCAACGGGTGCTGGCTCGGCATCAAGCTTGCGGGCATCGTAGTAGCAGTACTCGCCTCGGTCATCGCCCTGGTCGATCTGTGCGACGCGCTGTTGACCTGGGCCGGCGGCTACCTGAACATTGAGGAGTTGACCCTCGAGTTGATCTTTGGGTACGCCCTGGTCCCGGTCGCTTTCTTTCTCGGTGTTCCCAGGGACGACGATCTGGTCCTCGTAGCACGCCTGATCGCTGTCAAGATCCTACGGGTGAGTTGGCACAATCCATCATCATCCGAAATGCGCGCAATATACAGAACAAGGTAACAAGAAGAGAAAGGCTAACATTTTCACGATGGTCGCCCTCATAGAACGAGTTCATAGCATATGAAGAACTCCAGACGAGTCCGGCGTACATGCCGCTGAGCCCCAGGGCCCGCCTGATTGCGACTTACAGCCTCTGCGGATTTGGCAATCTTGGCTCGTTGGGGACGCAGGTCGGGCTGATGGTCCAGATGGCCCCGCGGAGGAATAGAGATATCGCCAACGTGGCATTTAGCGCTTTCATCACGGGGGTGGTGTCGACTCTGACGAGCGCGAGTATGGCTGGCATGTTGCTCGGCGAAGAGTCGGCCACGTCGCTGCTAAAGCCGACTCTTTCAGCATCGTCCGCAGCCTCAAGTTCGACTCCGAGTCTGAGTCCAACGTAGATTAAAAAACGATATATATATATGTGCGTGTGTGTACATATCTAGAGCGACTGCAATGATTGACGAGTTCACACGCGCTCGATGTTTCCAGTGATATACTTGGGTGTCGCCGGCCTATCGTTGGTTTCACATGTAATCAAGCAAGACACTTTAGGAACTGCTGTCTTGTCATCGGGGTAGTACGTTTCCTCAGTTCGGTAGAGACTCGTATGATTTGCGTGTGGCCACGTGCCTAGGTAGGTAAGTACCAAGCTCTCATATACTGGTCGAGCTGGGGTTATGTTTCCTTTTTTCTCTCCTTTTTTTCTTCTTTCTCTTTCTTTCTTTTTCTTTTTCTTGGTGCCCAGAGAATCTTCCACAAACCTCACAACCTATCAGAGAGGCAAAACAACGGACTTGGCTTGAGTCTTTTCCCATCCAATCTTCCAATCAAGGGATTGTTCGGCCGATGTGAAAGACTTCCATTTGAATGGCAAAGGATGATGAACCTGATGTTACAGCACAGGAAGAAACACTGAGCTACCACACCAAAAGAGGGCCTCGGGAACGTTGTAGTACCGAGAGTACTACCGGGTTCTTCGCCTTATACATACCGTGGCAGTACTCCCATCTTCAAATCGCATTTGTCCCTGAACGCAGGGTAACAATAGGAGTAGTAATACTACATATGTCTCATAAAGTGTCCACTAAAAGAAATCTTAAAGCACTCTTTTAAAGTCAAAGTTAAATTGCCCCCTGGGTCTCGGAACATACAAATCAAGGTCAACAGATGACCAGACTATAAACTATAGAACTATAGATCTGTAGAGAATTTCTGTTTAATCAAAATTAAACGTTCCCAGGCTTAAGCTTACGACCCTAAAGTTAATACTACAAACTGTTACAGCATAGAAAAAACCACTGAACTACAACACCAAAAGAGGAACGTTGTAGTATCGAGAATACTACCAAGTTCTTCGCCTTATACGTACCGTGACACCCCAACACGCGTACTGCCGTGAATAGCCGCTATGACAACTTCCGTTGTGAACGTACAAAGAGACATCACATTGCCAACACAAGCGCATTGTTGAGGAACGGCAAGGCTGTCTTTAGATAGACGCGCTGTGATGATACGAGCAACGGCTTTTTGTCTATATATAACATGGGGTTTAGGACCTCTGGCTTGCTCTTGGATTCATGATTGTCTCCCTGAAACCGAGCCCCAAAAAAGTGCAAAAACCTCACAACCTGGTACAGCACTGACATTGCGCCTCGATATCGCTCTTACCGACCCAGCCCGAGGAATATCCATCCCGCACGCCATCGAGATGTGCTTCTACGCCTTCGTCAAGATGGTCTGTGACAACTGTGGCGAGGAACTGTGGAGTACCACTGTCAAGAAGCGAGACTGCCGCAAGAAATCCTGCAACGGCGTCGTCCCGGAGGGCACGCCGATCAAGGAGGTAGTGAAGAGACAGCTCGACGAGACCCACTGGTGCCACTTTCCGCTGGTCATCTCCTCCGAGGCCAACAAGAACCAGTCTACTGGTGGTAAGTAGGCCAGGCCATGAGCTACTGACTGCGGGTGCCCAGTTTTTGATCCATCCATAGATTGACCACGAAATGGTCATGAAGCCTTTTTGCCCAGAGTGAGATGGTAGACCGTCTCAATTCCGCTCATTCTCACCACGTCGTCACCTGTGACATCGTGGAAATATCGTCAATACGTAGTGTAGTTCACGAGAAAGAAATGTATCAGTAAGAATAGAAACAAACCCCCAATCCAAGCATCATTGTGACTGATTCGTCCGTGAACCCCCCCCCCCCCACCAAAGTATGGAAAGCCACCGTGTTTTCAGTGCGCCTCCTGGAAGGGCCTCATTCTTCCACGTTCCCAAGTCCTACACATCAGGGGCACCACTCTTCTCGTCGTTCCCCCAGGTCTTATGATTCCTTTCCACGCCATGCGCCCAACACCGTCTAGACTGGCTTCATAGTATAGGGGACGAGCCAGTACATCAAGCATCAACCAGTTGTGGTCCCACAACGCTCACATTCAGCCACGCTTTACAGAAAGATGAAGACCGTCATGGTGATGAAAAGCGTCGAGAGAGTCATTGTGACTCTGTTCCCGGAAGATTTCCCATGGTTCGACCCTGTGGGCGTGGGTTGGGTCGAAGGCAGGCGGGACCATGGCAGGGCGCCGGATCCGCTCCGTCCAAGATACCACAGGCCAATATCTGTCAAGTGGCCTCCGCTGCTTAACATGGTGGCGTTGGGTCCGATGTTGGAAACGTCGGATCGGAAAGCAGCGAAGATGGAGTATCGCTCGACTGCGGCGAGTCGGTCCAGATACTCAATAGACGTCTTATACCAGTCCTGGGTGGACTCTAGATCCGAGTTGTCGAGGTTGAACTCGGTCAACCAGAGCGGGGTGTTCAGGAATCTGCACAAAAAAGAAAGAAAAAAAGTTACGGTATCCGTACCTGAGAGATCTGTCCCGTGGTGTGGGGACCAGAAAGCAGTATCGAATAGTACTCACGCGCCAGCAAATTGGCCAAGGTGGCTTGCCAGACCCTCAAAGTTCCCATACCAGTGTAGTGGGACAAAGTCATAGGTGCAATTCTTGGTTGTATCGCTTCCTTTGCTCAGGATCTTGGAGCAGTTGCCGAGGAACTGCTTCAGCCAAGGCAGACCGTCGGGGGATGAGGACGCCGCAGGCAGGCCGACCTTGATGCCCAGGTTCTGCAAGGGCACGAAATTGTTGACCCAGACCTGAGCGCCAAAGGCGGGATCGACGTTGCTGCCACCCCACTGCGCAGGCAGATCGGGCTCGTTGAAAGCCAAGACGTGCGAGATACGGGTGCCCTTTGTGACGAGAGACCGGACCGTATCCGAAAAACTCGTGTTGTCCATGTCTGTGGGCGCACCCCACAGCATCGGAACAAACTCGAACTCGTCTTGGTCTTGCTGGGCAAAGGTCGAGCTCGGTGACGGTCCATAGTTGTAATACCACGTCAGGTCGGTGGGCTTCTGTACCCAGACGGTGTTGTCCTGAGGGGTTGTCGCATTGGGCACAAAACAGAGACCGCGTTTTGAGCTGGAGGCAGCATCAGAAGCCATGGCCAGAACGAGCGAGGGAAGGAAGAGCTGGGTTGCGAGACGGGCGGAGCCCGTGCCTGGGAAGTACATTGTCAAAATCAAAACGTGTGGACACAACCTGTGGCGTCAAAGTAGGTGTCGGTTTTGGAGAAGAAAAGAAAAGAAGAAAAGAAATCCCCCCCCCCCCAAAACAAAAAGGTTCCATCAAACGAGAGGAGTGCACGTGAGCCGGGAAACAAAGGCGATGGTGATGTTGAGTCGAGACACGGGCGTACAAAGGATTATATGCTGTGGACGGAAATGCTCACAGATGCTTTCGTTCTCCTTCGAGTCAACACACGGACTGGCCCCAGGGCTTTTGAGAAAGAATCGGCCTGGAAGCAGCCGCCCAACATGTGATTAGTTGAGTACTTACTCAAGTAGTCAGTATGTAGTTTCTCACCTCATCCGTGGTGCTCGAGCGTACTTGGTAAGTACTTGACACGCATTATCAAGTCACGCTCGCGCGTAGGCATTCTCACGACTGCATTTCCAAATACTCTCCTGCTGCTACCTGGGAAATCGTCCTGGAAGAATTGAAGACATGGAAAAAAGAGCAAGAACACAAACGCATGGACGGTCCGGAGCAAGGCATTTCTCGGGCAAATCGCGAGCGGGAAGTGAGATAGGAGGGAGCACTTGAGGTTCAGTAGAGTTCAAACATGTTTGTCCAACGATATTGAACCTGAGTCTTGTCAAATTGCATTCAGCCAGTTATTCACTCGGGAGGATGAGCATACCCTACGCATTGCTGTAAAGCATGGATTACATGAGGCTATGTGAGTCCATGTGTGGATCGTGAGATGGTGACACAGATACAGTACTTATCCTTTTATTTTCAATTTTTCAAACCAATTTCCAACGAGGGTTGGGGGGGGGGGGCAGGGCGGGTGCTGTATACTGTGTAGACCGGATGCGGCTCCTCGGCCTCTATAGGCATGATCCCTGCGTGATCCCTGCGTGATCCCTGCGTGATCCCTGCGTGATCCCATGCATGTGCCGAGCTGCCAAAATCTTTAGTTCAGTCCGTCTTCAGCAAAACTCACCTTTTCCCCCCGGCATCACAGCCTCGACGCTTTATTCCTGCCCCCCTACGACTGTCGAACCTGTCACATCAACCCCACCCCCCCCCCCGCATCTTGA
This sequence comes from Dendrostoma leiphaemia, assembly GCA_026120015.1. NCBI lineage: Eukaryota > Fungi > Ascomycota > Sordariomycetes > Diaporthales > Erythrogloeaceae > Dendrostoma > Dendrostoma leiphaemia. The sequence continues at coordinate 15,874 of JALRMF010000571.1, forward strand.
ATTCTTCCTTTTTCTTTGTCTTTTCCTCGTCGCACCCGGCCGAGTCGGGTGGCGTTGCGGCCCGGAAGCATCCGTGATGACGAACGAGGAAGACCAGGCGCTGTCCCGCCCGGACTACTGGGACAGTCGGTATGTGAGGAGCGACGGCGAGGCTCCCACCCACGAGTGGTTCCGCTCCTTTGACGACCTCGAGTCTTTTCTCCAGTCCACCCTGATCGAGACCTCTGGCCTCACGCCAGCCGACAACCCGCTCATCCTTCATCTGGGGTCCGGGGACAGCGTGAGTTCTTGGACATGCTGTGGGATGATGCATTCATGATTCGAAACACAAAGCTGACACGGCGAGGTTCCCTGTGTTCCCCGAGGTAGCTAGTCCCAGGTGAGCTCGCATCGCGCGGCTACAAGCAGCAGCTGTGCGTCGACTTCTCCCCCGTCGTCGTCGAGCTCATGTCCGGCCGTCACTCGCAAACCCCATCCATCGCCTGGAAGCACGTCGACGTCCGAGACATGCGCGGTGTGATCGCCGACAGGTCGGTCGATGCTGCCTTTGACAAGGGCACTCTCGATGCCATGATTCACGGCAGCCCGTGGAGTCCACCGGACGAGGTCAAGGACAACACGGCCCGGTACATGAACGAGGTTCACCGTGTGCTCAAGGACGACGGCCTCTTCCTCTACGTCACTTACCGCCAGCCACACTTTATCAAACCTTTGCTGGATCCCAACGGTCGTCTGTGGAACCTGGACATGCAGGTGCTTGGGGATGAGGGCTCCTTTGGGTACTATGGCTACCGGATCAAGAAGCGATCGTCTGGAGGGACGCAAGATACCGCTTGAATTGCTACGAGCCCGAGTCTGATTGCAGCATCCTGAGGCATCACGGTCTCATCACTACTTTGCATCATCGACAAGAGTGGACAAGTCGGCCTTCAATTCCTCTTTGCATCAAACCTTTCCTGACAGAGGTCGCACAATATCTCGTCGTGGCGCGTGTGCTTGGAGCGTTCCGACCGCACGTCTGCACAGCCTCTTGAGGTCGCTTGAGAAATTGCACCAATTTGCCACAAAGGTCCCAGGCACGGCCATCGCCAGCTCAGTATCCTCCTTACAGCACATCTGAAGGGCCTCAAACAAGGAGCTGAGGCGTTACGGGAAGGGTGGGGGGTTTGGGGGGGGGGGGTGGAACCACTGAGCTACCCGTTCCTCGTAATTCTCAAGTTTCTCTCACGGCGTCGGTGCGGAAGAATTGATGGAAGACGTCGTCATCTCTGACCGCAGGAACTCGACAAGACCCTTCTCGACCGAAACCGACAGGGCCGCATAGACGGCCATAGCTGACGACTTTGGCACGGGAAGATACTTCTTCTCCGGTACAATCTCCACCTCCTTCAACGCCTTCACCTGTGCCAACTCCCTGACCCACTCTATGCTCTCATGACCGATGAGGCTGAGCAATCTGATGTCCGACGCGGATAACTCCTGCACGCCCTCCCAGGGCTGACGAGGCCAGCCTGTCTCCATCACGATGCGCAGTGATCTCAGTGCATCTGTTGTCTCGGAGAGGAAACGACACATGTGAGACCACTCGTTCCTCTCGCCCGTGCAACCCAGGCAGGGCAGCGGTCCCCTCTTTCGGACCGAGATGGCTCCTATCAAGGACCGAGTGTGTGGGGTGCGGTCCTTGAGAAAGGGAACCACCGCATGTATGTGGTCCCCAAAGTCGAAAGAGTGCTTTCGGTATACCAAGTCGGAGGCTTCGGTATAGAGGAGTCGACAGGCGGCCATGATCCCGGTGTGGAATTCTACCTTGTCGCTGGCGAGATGATAGGTAGTCTCGAGGTATCGCTGATGGAACAAGGAAGTTCGCTCCATCACGTGGTATCTTGAACGGCGTGTGGGCGCGGGTGATGATTCGGTACGTACATTGCTCGAAGGACGAGCGGCCCGCTCATATTGTCGAGTAGCAAGGACGGGTTTGTTCTGGATGGATATCCAGTGGTTGCCGCCATCGTCCAAGAGATGACTGTAGATGATTTGACGTATCTCTGGTGGAATCAGGACAAGATTCTGGCTTGCCATGGTCGTCGAAGAACACATCCGCCTGCGTTAATTTCCCAAGGGTCAAGTATCCAAAGCCTGACGAGGTGATATCTCGTCTTCAAGTCCGCGGATATGGAAGCAGAAAAGGAGACCTGCCGTTGTTGGGCCAGCGAGTGCAATCATAAGGGCTCTGGGAGCCATCAAGGTTCTCTTGACGTCGTGCTGCGCTGCGCGGACCTGAATCGAGGGCCGGATCGGTGTCCATATGCCCGATGATATCAGGGTGTCCTCGAATCTCTCTCGGGGAAATTGCCCCTATAGGGTGTCCATCAAGGTACACTGCTCTCTTCATATAACTAGTCCCGGCACTCGGGATATTCTGGAGGGAGTGTTCCTGGGCTTTGTACAATCACCTACAGGTAGATTCCGGATATTTCCAAAACATTAACTTAATATATCAACCCTCCTTCTTAAACAACTTAATAATATAAAACCTTAACTTTTTTAATTATAATAAAATAAGTTGTAAACATAAAACTAATCGTTTGTTAGACACAAAGATCACCAGGCAAGACGACCACACTAGTTGTAGAGAGAGGAAGGATTGATTGCTTAGGTGTAGCTGTTGTACTGAACTAAATCTTAAAGAGGAAAGAGGAAAGTGCCGGTCTCTGTATAGCTTTGCTAAGGGGTCCTTATAAAGCCCCAGCAAACCCTAACCCTGCACTTTACAATTAGGTTTCCTTAGCCTTAGTCGTAACAATTATTTCTCTATTAGTGGCGGTCGCCCTTAAACGCTTCTTTTGCAATCCTTAAGTTAGAATAAACAAGAATGGTAATAATAGTAACGGTGGTTAGTAACGGGGCTAATAGCTTTCCTTATAGCTGTTTACTTAGTCACTTTTCACTTAATCCGTCGCTTGGGTTCTGACCTCTTTTCGCAACCTTGGTTGCTTTTCCAACCTTTTAAGTCTGTTTAACCTTATACTTTTTCGCTTAAATTTTTTAATAGTCTATTGTTTAAAGGTGTATAATAGCCTGCTTGTATAGCAGAATTACTTTATTGTTTTTTTTTTATAATAGCAACGGCTGCAATTAATAGGCGGTAGCTAGCGAGGTAGGTAGCCTAAGCTTTCTATAGTCTAGGTATAAAATCGCATACCTAGCCTACTCATCAACTTGCAACTTTAACCTTTCTCTTTTACGCAATAACTTTAAATTACTTATCGCCTTTAATTATTGGTTTATTTTATTGCGCAACGCCTAGTCTTTTTTTCTACTTTTTTTCCCTTACTTAGCCTTGGTTTTAACTTTGCATAGTTTATTAGCTTATTTAGCGCTCTAAGGTGCGCTAATTCTTTAACCAGCAGCAGCAGGAGCTATTTAAAAATAACTTCGCTTAGTTTCTTAAAAGCCTCGCTTTTAATAAGTAAAACATATTTTATCTCTACTATTATCTTTATCTTTATTTTCTTTATATAGTTAATTATATAAATAATATTATATCTACGCGTATTAATGAGATTTTAGCCGCCTACAAGCGTAATTTAGAGAGCGTCCTTTTTATTAGAATGCTTAGGCCTAATAATAATATTATTAATGCTTTGCAAAGTAGTAGTGCTTAAAATGCGCTTTAGTTTATTAGTGGTACTGCTAACTAGGAGTGCATTCTTAGTGTTAATCTTCCCTATAGTTTTAACAATGGCAATAAGCTTATAATATTATTAGAGAAACTTATTATAAGTACTTTTTTTTTATACCTTTAAGCAAAGCTAGCTAATTAACTAATCTTTATAATAAGTTTTTATTATCGCTAATTCTTTTTAATAGCCTAATGCAGTTTTTATAACGCTTGCTTATATAAAAAAATACTTTTACAATACTTTTGCCGCTTAGCATAGTAAATTACTTTATTTTATAAGTATTTATATCCTTTGTTTAATTTATTAAAAATAAGCTTTAATAAAGTGGTAGACAATAACCTTGCAATTATTAGCAAAAGTTTTATAAGCTTAAATAATATTATTAAAATGCGCTAACATAGCCTTTGCAAAAATATTGCCGCTTTGCCTTGCTTTTAACTTAGCACTTAAATTTTTTAAAAAGAGTTATTAGTTTAAGGTATTATTAATATAAGTAGAGATGCGTATGTTTTAATTTTAAATTTCTAAATCTTGCATTTAAACAAATTTTTCTAGTTTAGCAATAATTATAGCGTTATTATAACTATTTTAAATAAGTAGGCTTAGATTTGCATGCTTTGTTGTGCTTTTTATCTTAATAAGTAAGCAGGGTTTTATTTTAAATTGCGTTTTAGAGATAAATGTTTAGTATTATAGCTTGTTTTTATTATAATTTATTTTATTTAATAATATTAATTAAAATATTTAAGCTAGTGTGTTTTTGCAAATATAGAATAATTCTCTAACTCTTTAGGGTTATTAATTTTTTTTCTTTAATTAACCTCTCTAGGGAATTTTAGCTAGTTTGTCTTTATTATTAGCCTAGTTTTCTCTTGCCTAGCAACATTTTCCTTTAGACTTTTTATATTATTAAATAGCTTATTTAGCATTTTTTAAGTTGCTTTTAAAGATTTATTTATTATACTTACTTAGCTATTTTTTTTTACTTTACTAAATAGTAGATATTATTGTTTAAGATTATTTTATTATAGATTTCTTTAATCTCTTACTCTATATTATTCTTTTTAAAGTTAGATAAGTTTGCTAGCTTTTATATTAGCTTTTTTTAATTTTTCTTCTATAGTTTTAAAAGGCTGATATAAAAGATATTATGCCTGTGGGAGTACTTTTTTGGCAATATTAATTAATATGCTTAGCGATTGATTTTCTTAATAATTTTAAAGGGTTTAATATATCTTAGTTAGAGTTTCTTAGGTCTTTAGAGCTTAAGGTTTTTTATAAATAGTAGCACTTATAATCTTGTATTAAAAATATAGGCTAATGTTTATAGTTATAATACTTTATTGCTGTTTTATTTGCTTATATTTAATGCTTTTATAGTGATGTTTAAAGCTGTTGCAATTTTTTTAGCTTATTATTAACTGTTGGAATTTCTTCTGCCTTTGTTAGGTAAGCGGCGCTTTTACTGCGTGCTTTTTTAAATTTATTAGGTTTAAAAAGGAATAAAGGAAGGAATTTGTATAGTATTTTAAATAATGCTTTGTTATTTATTAAGCTAATAGCAAAGTTTATTATAAAATATGCTAATAGTAATAATATAGCTTAGTTTATCTAGTAGTTATTAATAAAATATTAAAGATAATACTCTAATGTTTAATTTATTTATTTTGTTTATTTATTTGTTTAAAAATAAAACATTATTAAAAATCTAAGAGTTATGCTTTTATTTATTAACGTTCTTTAAAATTAGCTAGTAAAGATTAGACCTTTGTTTAATATAATGCCTTTAAGCAGCTTATACTTAGTTTTAATCTTAGCATAAAATAGCTAAGCAAGTTTATAAGCATTAATATTTCTTAGCATTAGGAAAAAAAATAATATTTTGCTATATTAATTTATAATTATAAAGATTATATTAACTAGCTTGTTATTATGCTAGATTATTGGTAAACTAGTAACAAAATTTATTAATAGCTTAGCTATAGGCTTAAATGGCTATAGTAGGCTAGCTAACTCGCTGTATAAATAATAGCGGCGTAAGGAGCTTTATTAATATATTAGATATTTAATAGTATACTTTTTAACGTTACTTTTTATCTTTTTTTAAAAAAACAAGCGGCTAATATTGGCTAAAGTCTATTAAAATCTCTAATATTTATTTAGCAGTAAATTATAAAAAACTTTTAGGATTTTTTATTATAGCGCTTGCTATTTAGGAATATATATATGCAAATAATAGTATAAAAGCTTATCCTTTACCTTATATTTTTAAAGTAATATATTAAGGCAGTTGCTAGAGAGTGTGCATTTAATCTTTTGGATTTAAAAATCTAGCTTTTGTTTAATTTATATTAATTTTATTAGCAAAGAGGAAGGCAGCGCAGCATATATGTTAAAGCTAACAGCTGCAATGTTTGCTAGGTTTTTTGGGAATAATTATTTTTTATTTAGCGTTGGGTTTATAAAATTAAGCTAGTTATTAGATAAGTTTTGCAAATCTGTTTAATTATACTCTTAAGTGTTATTATATATTTTAATGCTGTATATCTATGTAATTAAATGCAATTATAAACTAGCTAGGTTTAACTAGTTTTTGGCTCTTAGGCTTTTTAGAATTGTAATGTTAGCTTAGATAGAAGCGATGACTTTGGAATAAAAGTCTGCAAAAGCTATCAGCGGTAGTTAAAGACGTTTTTTAATATAGTCTAGTCTTTAAGACGGCGCATTAGCTAGATTCTTTTTGCTTAGAATATATTTAATTTGGAAATTAAACCTTAATAGGTATATAAGCTAATAGATTTATTTTACTGTTAGCTTTTTAGCTTTTATAAATCTTTTGAGATTAAAGTAATTTTAAAAAATAGAAATAGGAAATTTTGCTTCTTTTAGGTAATGTTGCTATTGTTTAAATAATAATATAATAGCGAATATTTTTTAGTTATATATTTTTTACTTATTTTTTATATTGCTTAGCTTTTAAGATTAGAATATAATTAAGTGCTATGCTGTTTTATTGTTTTTTTTTATGTTTAAGAGAGAATGCTTAAAATAATATAGCTAGAGGCATTAGTTTGCAGTTGGCAAGGTCTTCTTAGGTTAAAGTAATATAAGAGTAAGGCGGTATAAAAAGCTAATTTAAGCTAGCAAAAGGCATTAAAAGCTAGCGCATGCTTTAGCGCTTTTAAATTAAATAATTTAAGTTTTTAACCTTGCTTTATGCTTTTTAATATACTTATTAATAGTTGGGTAATCTTTGAGAATTAGTGGATAAAGTATTAATAAAAATTGTAAAATTTAATAAAGCTTTAGATATTTTAGTATATTATAGGTATTAGCTAGTCTTAAATAGTTTTAATTTGTTAAAAGTTTATTTAAATATTTTAGGTATTAATAATAAATTTTAAAAATTTTAGCTTATTTTAAAAGAAGAAATATTTTAACAGCTTAGCGTAGAGTTTGTTTTATATTAGTTAGTTTATAATTGTTTAAAGATGCTTTT
>JALRMF010000572.1:0-23039 GCA_026120015.1 Dendrostoma leiphaemia
TAAGAACTAATTAAAAATCTAAACAACTGCTAGAAACTATTTAACTAATATTACTAAACAATTAGTTAAAATGTTCACTAATTAGAAACAAAACTAGTTAATAAAACAACTAGTTTAGCAACTATAGCTAATAATACGCGGCTTTAAACCTAAGCTTAAACTAGTTAATAAATAAACTAGTTAGACGCCTAGACTAGTTAAACAACCCTATCAGTCACTAGAAAATAAAACTAGTTAGAAAAAACTAATATTAGTTAATAAACTTAATTACTAGTTAAAACCAACAATTAGTTTGCTTATAAAACTAGTTAAACAATGCTATTAGTTAAGACCTATTACTAGTTAAAATCTATTACTAATACTATTATTAAATTTACTTGCCACAGCCCTTTTGCTTAAAAGCCTAGACTAATTAATTACTTTATTCTCTCTAGCTATAAAATTTTAGTTAAAACCCTCAAAGGATAGATTAGCAGCTACTATAATAGACTCCTTTACAACTACTTTTCTAACTATTAAAGTAGTATGCTTGCGCTTCTTCTTAGCGAAACTTTTATTTATTAGTTTAATCGCTTTTTTTATAATGGGCTTGATCCTAAGGGCTCGAGCCTGGTTAATAGGCCTTGGCTAGGCAACTCTGGCGTTTAGAGTTGTTAGTACCTTTTGGCCGAATGGCCAGAGGGGGCCGCTTGCGCGGCTGAGAGCCGAAGAGGCGCTAGCCAGTCCTTATGCCCTCATGGAGGGGCCAGCCTCTTACATTTTTTTTAAAAGCAACGTTGCTTTTTTAAGCAAGATAACTAAACGAAAGACTTAGTTAAGCGAGCTTAGAGTTTTAGTAAATGCTTTTTCTTTTTTAACCTTTTAACTATTAAAATAAACTAACTTATTTATAATATAAGAAACTATAGCTAAAGTTAGTTATAATTAAGAAAAAACTACTAAAAGTACTTATAGAAAGAAACTAGCCAGCGAGAAGCGTTATACATATAATTTTGCTATGTATATTGCTTGCAACTTTTTATAATATTTAATATTTAATAAGTTAAATCTTTTTTATGCAAAATAAATAAGGTATAACTTTGTAACCTTAGGTTTTAATAAAAGTAAAATGATTTAAATAATAAATGTAACTTTTAAATAAAGTGGTAAAAGCGGAACGCAGCGATAAAACGCGATTAAAATAGACTTTATTAGATATAATAAAGTAAAAAGGTATAAATATATGCTAGAATAATGTATTGTAATTCTTGTAGAGAACTTTTAGGGATAAAGGTTATAAAGAGAAAAATAATATTATAATCCACGATGGCTAAACTAGATTAGCATATAAGAAAGGTAGCAAGAAACAAATGCTTTTGCGCTGTGCCTTTTATACTTTAGTTAAAGACTACTTTGTATAAACTCTTATTAAGCACTTGTATAGCTTAGCTAACAGTTTTAATCCTATTATAATAAGTTAGTAAGCATATTTATGCAGCATTAATAAGTATAATTATTTAGCTTTAATAAATACTAGTAATCTTAAGCAGCGCAAAGATTAAAAAGCTAAATATATCTTTAAATATACTCTTTAGTATTAAATAGATTTAGTAAATAGCTTTTTAATTATTAATCTAAGTATTTAGCTTAGTATTAGCCTTTAAATAGCTTTATTGCTAGTGATTATTTGCTAAATATAAAATAATAGTGTTTTAATACTCTAATTAGTATACTTTTCTAACTATTTTTGCTAATATAAACTCTTTAGCACTCTAGAAACGTATAAAGCCCAGCAGTGATTATTATAATTTAAGTACTTAAAGGCTCTAACTCAAGTTTATACTATAGTTAGTTTTAGTTTTCTTTATTATAATTTATAATACTATTTACGCCTTATAAAGCATTTTATTTTCTGTGTAGCTGCACCTTTACACTAGAAAGGTTTAATGTAGCTATACTTAGATAAGGGGCGCCTAAGCTAAAGCTAATAAAGCTTTTTAACTTTTGCTATTATTTATAATATATATTATAGTAAAAAAGGTAAGTTTTAAAGCAGTATTTGCAAAGATACGCTAAATACTCTATACTAATAATACTAAAGCTGTTTAAGTTTAAGGTTTATTTTATTAAAGAGATTTTCTCTTTAATATTTAATAAATAGTTTAAAAAATCAATAAAAACTAAACTATAAGGCTAAAAACAAAGTATTGTAAGATTTTTACAAGGTTTAAGAAACTTTTGCGCTGATATAGCATAAAACAATATTGAAAAACCCTTTGCACAAAAGAGCTTAAAACCTTATTTTAAATGTTTTTATATATTTAGCAAAGGCTTAAAATATTAGGATATAGCAGTTTGTTATAAGCTTATTTAGCTAGTTTAAAAAGAAAGCAGCATAATATACCTATTTTATGCGGTTATATTTTAATTATGAAAGTAGCAGCTAAGTAAATTAATGTAAAATAGTTTAAAATAAAAGCCTATGCAAAAGAAATAAAGTAAAAAGTAAATTTGTATTAAGAAACAAATTTCTATCTAGAGAAATCTATTATTATACATAGTAATTTTAACCTTAAAATTAGGTTTAAAGCTTTATGTTTATAATAGTTATATTTAGCTTTTTAATTATTAATTTTAATAAAGTTTATAGCTATTAATAAAATGGTACTTAAAGAAGTTAAAGATATATTAACGTTTTTGCAGCGCTGCACCTAATAACTATTAATTTTTAACGCACTAATTATTTTAAACTTTTTACTCAAACTAATTACAGCAAAGTAGCTCACTGTTGCCTTTTCTCGCGCTGTTAAAGATACAAATATAACCTTTTTAAATAAAAAGCATTTTATTAATTTTATTAAATGTAGTAAAAGTGCTAAAAATAGTAAAAGAGCTGTTTTAAACATAAAAAAGATATATAAGTAGTAAGTAGTAGTATATTTTAAAGTAATAAGAAACATTAAATATAAAAAATCATTTATATTTAAGCACAGTGATTAAATCTAATAAGCACATTAATTAAACCTATGTTATAAAACAAACATTTATATTGTTAATATAATGCAAATAGTTAAGCAAAGGTAAATAAACTCTTGTGAAATATGCGCTACTAGCTAGCCATACGATTAGTTTGCCCTATAGTGCTAAAATTATAATGGTTATCCAGGATTTTCCGACAGCAAAAGCTACTTCTTTTAGGTACCCCTACGCTTAATTCTTGACAAAGATTCTAAATCTGCTTATTTAGCGTATAGCCGTGTGTGTCCACGATAGTTAGCCCTCTGTTCCACTTTAGACCTCACGATAGATGGGGTCAGTAAACCAGTCAGAAGGGTAGTTGATTAGAAGGAAAGAAATGAATCTATCTGGCGTGTAACGCGGTCTTTGTAGGCGGCATTCACTGACGTGAATGCCCGCTAGTCCCAATACGGAAATCGGGTCCCCGTGGGCTTGGCCCTCCGGGCCGCCGCGGACCGGATACACAGCCGTTCCCATTCTGCAACCAACCGTTTCATTTGGCTCGCCTAGCTTATTTTACATTATTCCAGTGCAGACATGCTGTAGAGGCTACAAGTTAATCGACTGACATTGGTTGCCTTTACCAGAGTTATATGCTGTACCGTCACAAAGAGAGAGAGTCAAAGAGAAAAGGGTAGGCCAGGCAGCGGGAGACAAATAAGTAGGCACATAGACACATACACACACACACCTGCACACACACAAGCAGAGGTTCAAAGCCACGAAGAAACTCACCCTTTCTTACATCAACTTGCCTGCTCTACAGAGAAAGGCCCATATTGCCCCATCGGCATACAAACAAACAGACAGAGAGATAGGAAAAGCCTAAGTACTGTATAAACCAAATAGAATGTATTGAAAAGCAGAGAGAAAGGTGCACCAGAAATTTTAATAATTATATATAAATGGTCAAAATAAACTATTTATGCCGCGGCCAAAGGTAAGAGTAAATCTAGGTACCTAGGTAGCAGCAATGCTAAACACATAAAATGACATTTTGCCCTATACCATCCGTTTTTGGCCCTGCAGTTATCCATTCTCCTGTTAAATGCTTTTAGTTCCAACTAGATACCTAGGTAAAACCTATAAACGTGCAGGTTATAGGTTACTACAGAGTCTCACCCAGCACCCATAGACCTGCGCACTAGGCCTTGCTTAAAACATTGCATTTCTAGATTCCCATTATTAACCAACACATAATTCGTCTACTGGAAAATTTATCACCATTTCCTGAAATATGTTAAGCGGGCAGCTACATAGGCCTTGCTATATGTACAACTAGGTACCTGAGTACAGACCTGCCACTGTGGCAGCCCTAGAGACCGTCGACATACATTAAGGTTGAAAGAGATAAAACCGTGCACTTTGCGCCCGGTGTCCCAGGAATGATAAAAGAGCGACGACTATTCAGTCCAAAAATGTCTCCTAGATTCCAAGGGGTTTTCTGCCTACCTGTAGAGTCCGCTTGCGCATGCCAGCCTCGATTTTAACTTTGTGTTCGACTGCTCATCTCAGTGACTCCCACCACTTTTCACAGCCGCAAGATTGCCTTCATCCAACAAAACATCCCAGTGACATGCTACAAGGCCCAGAGTGCCGGTACTTGTCAGGTATCCTCCCAGTGTCTCCCGTTCTATGGCCCCATGACACCACACCCGCTCATACCTTCCCTCTCCTCACCACCACGACGTACCTGCCTCACGCCCACATGATCTCATCCATGTCATCCCGCTTTTCATTCCTCATGTGAACAACAAGAACCCAGGTGGTGTAGTGGTTAACATACCTGGTCCGCAGCGAGAATCATCTCTAGGCTGTATGCTTAGCGATAATCCCAGGAGCCGCGGGTTCGAATCCCGATCTGGGTATCCTTTCTCCTTTGTGCTATTACTGTCATGTCGACTTCTTCTTGAAGATCCGGGGTTCCTTTTCCATAGTTGGGCAAAGAGACGACTTGTCGTGGTGCGGAAGCGTGTCCACGCAGCAGGATCTTCAGAGGAAATTGCCCTTGGGTACCCTACTTAAGTAGGCATGGATGAGACCAAGGCACCCCCTACCCCCTTTGGGCAATGTCCATTTCTTTCAGCAATGCTCAGTCTTTATGAAGCGAACGAAGAAAAGATAAAAACTTTAACAGTGGTGCTCTAGCACTTCCCAATTCTGCAACTAGGTAGGAAACGGCCTGGGTATCTTCGTGGAGGAGTAGATCTGCCCGGCCGCGCAGCAACCAAAACATATCAGTACAACCGGACGTATAGCCATACCTAAAACTAGGTATGACAGTAAACATCACAGCGGAATGATTCATGGGCACTTGTGTTGTGCCGAGCTTTGTTAATGAACTGGGTGGAAAAGATGCGTACGGACATACCAATCCCCGGGGCCGTTTACCCAAGTACTGCACTAAGTACCTAGGTACTTACTGGGACCAACCTCGCCCTCGAAGCACCAGACCACTCACTGAATCACTTTCCATACCTTATGTTGCCCAAATGAACAGTATGAAGTCTTGCCTTTGGGAGCGATGTGAATTTAGAAGGGGAAGACGATGCCTAGTTTTGCAGCCGCCGGTTGGCCGACACTCTGTTTGCATTTGCATTATCTGTTGGCTTCGTAGATACCTAGGTACTTGCTCTGTCTATCGAGGCAATCCTAACAACAAATGGGCACGGTTTCGAAAAGACTAGACTGTCTTCCTCCGTCAGAGCCGCCGCTTAAGTGTACCCTAGGGCGCAAAAAAAAGTGGCTAAATCTGGCTTGGAGGAGGACTTCCAAATCTGGTTCACCCATTATAAGAGCAGCACTCATCCGATCATTTATATTTGTATAGTGGTAATAGGTAGCTAACACGTTGCAAATGTGATCACTTCTGCGTTGCACTGGCCTTGACCCCTATACCTAGGTGCCTCATCACAACCCCCCCCCCCCAAGTTGTTCCTCATTTTTTGCAACAGATAGAAAATACTATAAAGCTCCAGTAGGTATTCTCAGGGCGGTGAATCCTATGAAATGAGCGGGTGGGCAGGAAAAGCTAGTTATGCAATGTACACAGGTCTAACTTAGACCGTTCTAGTCGGAAACCTTAGAATCAATTCCATTGTTGACAACATGTTTTGCCTGGCGTTCATAGATCTCCAGTCCAGGTGGTCTAATGGTATGATTCCCGACGAGTGCGGAAAACGTGGGGGATGAAGGTTCGATTCCTTCCCCGGGCGTTCTTTTGCTCTTTTTCTGTTTTTTATTTTTTAAGACTTGGTTTTTATACAGTGACTTTATTGACTTTCTAGAATCCCATTACCAGGAAGCATGTGCCTGTAGGAGAGACCACTTGTGAAAACGAGCTGTACTCTGTAGGTAAGCAAAAATGGTGCCGAGGAATTAGCACTTTGCGTCAGGCACCACTGCACATGTTTCACCCAGCTTCTCTAAGAAATGACGGTGAGCAGCGCGCGCCTCGCTCCTTTTCGACTCATCGTCGTCCCCTGCGTCAAAGTCCAGTCCCCTATTCTTGCGAGTCTCTGCCAAAGTAGCGCCCAGCAAGCTCCTTCTCATCTTTTGCAACCTCTGCAGATGATCCAGTCGAGATTCTCCGGAGGCTCTGTGCATATGTGTTGGCAGCGCAAGTCTGAAGAGCCTCGGTCCACTCCAAACCGACTCATGAAGCTTGGTCGGTGTAGCCTGGTGTTGAATTGTTCGCTGCTCGGTGTGTCTCTCGACCAAAAGCCATCTCATGACTTCAGGGTGCCGAGAGCTCAAGCTGACAGCACTGCGGTGCAGTCCGTTGTCATCCACATAAGCCAACGTAGATCCTGATCGGACTAGGCATCTGACCACGTTTAGATTTTCCAGAGCGCAAGCAGCCATCAAGGGAGAACCGTAGACACAGCCTTCCGCGTCGACGTCCGCTCCGAATTTTATGAGAGTTTCGATCGTTGGCACGGCATTGTTGAAGACCGCAAGACACAAAGCACTCATCTCCCCGCACTCGTTGCCGCGATTTACGAAAACGGAAAATGATTTTGTCGGCAGAAGGCAACGGAGTCTCTTGAGCAGCTGGAGCTCTCCACGGCTGGCTGTGATAGCAACAGGGTTGATTGCACCTTCCGTGGACCAGGCCCTGGCCGCCAACCCCGAGTTGAGAAAGTATGGAACCACTGGAGTATCTTGCAAAATATGGTATGAAATCGCGGTCTCCCCGCACGTGTCGAGCTGGAAAGGGTCCATTCCATGAGACATGAAGTACGAGAAAACCTCTACGGTTTCCGCATATTGCAGGACGCCGAGGCCGTATTTCGGACCCACGGCTCTCAACGCCTCCGGATTAGCTTTGGCTAAAATCTTGACCACCTCCAGGTCCCAACGTCAGCCGCGTGTAGCATGGCATTTTTATTGTTCTGGCCTGAGGGTTTGAGACTCGCTCCAGCTTGTAAAAGCTCTGTTAATAGTTGCACGGCGTCTCGACTTGTAATAGCCAGGTAGAGCGGTGCTCTCCCCAACGAGTCAACCTGGTTTACATCAGCCTCATTCTCGAGTAGCAACCTGACAGCGGCAAGGTTGTCCTCGCAGATGGCCATGTGCAATGGTGACATGGATAGATATCGCTCGGCCCTTGCCCAAGGCGGCGATTCGCGGCAAACCTCCTAGAGAGAGAATACGTTGGCCATAATCGACAAAGCGCTGCGGCTTTTCCAAATTGTATCTGCGGGCACACTTATCAACTCCGTCTCAATCATTTCACTATCCACTTGTCAATACAGCGATCATGCTACATGTAATGCCTGTTCTCACCAGTAAACATAGTCGTAATTGCAGACATGACCCAGAATCACGCCCAATGCTGTCATATTATTGTCCAGAATAGCGACGTGCAATAGGCTCAGGAGGGCGCTGTACCAACTCAAATTTTGCTCCAAAGCAAGGCTCAAAACAGCGTCAAGAGTTTATGCCAACGTAATATAGTGCGTGCTAAGTGCAGCAAAGCATCGCAAAGATAGATATAATCCCTTATCAACCGGGATCGTAACGTCAGCTCCAAGCGGTACCAACCAGTCAATAATGTCTGTTTGGTCCTCGAGTATAGCTCGCAGCAGCGGTGTATAAGATTCGCCTAGCAGTTGTATATTGATCGCAAAGCCTCAAGCCACCAATCTCTTGCAGAATTCAATATCCCCCTTCAAAATGGCAAGTTCGAAGGATAGTCCAATCATAACTCCCGACTCGCTGCCGCCATCCATGTAATCTAAGCCTAATATCTCCATTTCCTTCGGGATATGCTATGCAAGCAAAGCGCTCAGACCCATGCGTGGCTTTTCAAAACCAGACTCCAGTAGCGTTTTGACAATGTTGAGGTGGTTCCGCCGGGCTGCGAGGTCTATAGCAAGATCACCATTCACGTCTCGCTTTTTAGCGCTCGCATTGATGTGCATGAGAACCTTTACAAAATCAAGGTGCCCGTCGTAAGCCGCCAAATGCAGTGGAGCAGCCCTTGTATAGCTTGTTACTGTGTCCACGTCGAAGGGCACGTTCGCTTAGATCAAGTACTCCAAGAAACGGGAATTTCCATTTCGTGCTGCGAGATGTAGGGCAGTCCAAGGTTCTCTGAGCATTGGCTATGCCTCGGAGATGCGGGCATATGCAATGCCAACGTCGCAGACGCCCAGCCAGAATGACTTCGGTATCTCCATGGGAACCAAAGTGCGGACATACCGAGTCTCGCCCGACCGAGCTGCATAATAAAGTATCGTCCATCCATTGCGCTGACGATGCAGCGGATTGGCCCCCTTCGCCAGGAAAAGTTCGACAACATCTCGAAGTCCACGTCGAGAAGCCAATGTCAAGGCTGTCTCTTCAGCCGGGTCATCCGACACCGCATCGATCCTTGCGCCTAACTGAAGAAGCTGCCTGGCCTTTTTCAATATTAGGTCCTCCTCTGAACGCGACCTAGAGACCGTCCAGTGTAACAAGGTCTTTCCTTGACTTCCAATTGTATCGATCAACGACTTGTTGGAATGTAACAGCACGACCTGGAAAGTCTGCAGATCAGATCTGAAGAAGGCTTCCTCCAGTGGCGATAAAGACCCATGACTTGAATGAACATCAACGCCGTGATTGACAAGGACACCTGTAAAACCAAACAAGGAGTCTCGTACGGCCCGTGAAAGTAACTCAACGCAAGTTGGCTCGGAACCAAGGCCTCTAGATGCGCCGTTTGCTTCAATAACCCTATTGATCGATGAGATGACCCATAAGCACTCAAGATCGTCCCTCCTCAAAAGACCGTGGAAGAGAGCTTTGTAGCCTTCACGGCTAGTCTGCCGCTCATACGAGGTTAACACCCCGAAAGCTATGAGATTGTCGAGTATAGAGCAAACTAGAGCGGCGCAACAGGCACCCTCCCAGTCTTTTTCGTGTTCGCATGCGTTGGTAAGGGAAGGCACCACCATCTCGCAAAATGTTTCCCAGAAGTGTTTTTGTGCGCCTCCTTCGTCGACAAAGACATGCTCTGGTGGGAGCAGACGTCCGAGAATGTGTTTTATATCAGCATGCGAAGGGTGGTGGTTCGCTGGTTCTCTGTAGCTGTTGACGTCAAGCAGGAAAGCTCTTAGTGCTTTAGTGAGGCTTTCGTTTGTGGTGACGGGCCACAAGCTTAGTAGATAATCTAAAAGCTCCGGCGAACAAGACAAGCCGATGTGCTCAAGTGGTTTTGAGCTTTCGATGGCTTCCGTTGCGCCCAGTTCGTTCAGCTTGCTATACAACCTCAGGAACAGGTCCTTGGACCCGATTCTGGCTGCCCCATTTAGAATCGGTATATCGCTTTGGAAGAAGGCGAGTTCTGCACTGCAGTGATCTAACAGGAGAAGTGCTGACTCAAGGTTTCCTTCCTGAACGGCGTAAGCTAGCGGTGTCCCGCGGCAGCCATGCTTCGAGGTTGTCGATAGTGCTTGTTTGGTGTCATTGCTCATGTGCAGCAAGACCTCCAGAACTGAAGTATTACCATACTCTGCTGCGAGGTGCCAGCATGTCTTTCCGTCACCGTCCTCTACCGAGTCGACCACACCCAACTTGAGCAGCAGAGTCGTAATCGCTGCGCCATCTGATGTGAACCTGCAATCATGCAAGAGAGTGCGTCCGGTGGCTCTGCTCAAGTGGGGGTCACAGCCAGCGCCCAAAAGTAGCTCCATGACCTGGATTGTGCAGATATCGTCTTCAATGGCATAATGTAGAAGTGGAGTGGGCGTGCCGTCAACATCGACGGTCATATCGGGTCGGAATCTGGGATCCTGCACAAAGGCTCTGAGGCTGTCTCCCAAGCCATGCCTGATCGCATTCTGGACGGCATCGGCAAAATCCTCATCTGAAACTCTGACTTGGAAGCTGCCTTCGTTTTCGGAAGGAGGGGCAGCCTCCTGGCTTGAGTGCGTTTGTATTAGAGAGATGAGCCGAGTCCATCCAGGCGATAAGCCTTTAACAGAGCCTAAGCGAAGAATGGCGTCGAGAAGCGGCTGCCCAATGTAGCCGTCGCTCAGCTCTTGCTTGAAGTATTCAATACAAGTATCATCCACCATTGTTGACTGGTCGAGAAGCGGGACAATCCAAAGTTTGTGGTACTCACG
Organism: Dendrostoma leiphaemia; assembly: GCA_026120015.1. Classification (NCBI taxonomy): domain Eukaryota; kingdom Fungi; phylum Ascomycota; class Sordariomycetes; order Diaporthales; family Erythrogloeaceae; genus Dendrostoma; species Dendrostoma leiphaemia. Next base: position 10,611 of record JALRMF010000572.1, read on the forward strand.
ATGAGGTGACGTATTTCGGATTGCCATTTCCAAGACACTGGTTGTGTTCCATTTCAGAGAAGTGTCTGCACCATGTTGCAGAAGGATCTCAATGCATTTTTGAGCGTGCTCCTGTGCCGATTCATCATTGTCGACGCGCCTGTACAGCTGCCATGCATCGTAGTTGTTGCGCACGCCAGAACTCCATATTATGTCGTTGCCGCCCAAGAGGGCATGTAGGGGTGTTCCCAAACTGCAGTATTCGTTCACATTGACCCCGGTATGGTCAAGCAACTGCGCACAGATCGAAGGAAGGGCGAGCATGGCAGCAATGTGGAGAGGTGACAACTGGGGCATAAAAAGGAGTCCATTCATGTTGACAAATCGTCTGAAGTGACTCATGCTGGTGCATGACCAAAAGTACTGAAGTACCCAAGACAGGAAGATACCAGGCTTTCTGGGATCGAAGAGCTTGTTCGCAAGTTGCAGCATCGCGGCATCTTCGAGCATTGATACAAGTTGGTTGTTTCTGTTTTGATCCCAACTTGTGGTTGTGTAACAAAAGATATACATTGTGGCGAAGGGATATAATGTATGCTGTTCATTGCGACGCTTGATTTCTAGCACTTCCGACTTGATGTTTGTGGGCGTTCGGTCAAATATCGGAAATGTCAAGAACCTCAACGAAGTTTCTAAGAGGTGCCGAACCGCTTCGTCGTCAGCAAACCGGAAAATGCCTCGTGTCGACCCAGGCTTTATGCTTCGCAAGTATTCCTCGACGGTGAAGTGGGCGAACTCAAAGTGCTCGTCGCCATGAGCCAGACGAATTAGACTGCTACATCTGCTAGAAAGCCAATCCGGATCTACCAAGTGTTCTTTGTCGATCATGTCCTGGTCGTCGGGAACAGAAATGGCTTCGCACAACGCTGAGATGTCAAGCAATCGGTAGCCCAGGCCAATCCAATGCAGCGCTTTCCGACAGATTTGCTGATCATGTGCGTCTTCTTGCATGATTCGATCCAGGATTCTATCGTATGTCTCGAACAGAGTCGGCGGAAGCTCGGCCAATGCCTTGCGACGGCGTCCATCACTTGACAGTCCGTCAAGATGGTCCAATTGGCAGGCAACCCATCGAAACCTGGTACAATAGATCAGCAAGTGTCACAGCGCTAAATGTCAAGTGTGTAATTTGATGATACTCACATTCCTTTGGCACCTTCAATGAGAGAACGGCAAATATGCTCATGGAAGCTGGGATTTTTCACAGCCAGGCTCCGCAACCTCTTCCGGCTCTCCATTTGCGCAATGACATAGAGCTCGAGATCTTCGGTGTGGGCAGCGATTTCGATGTGTGAGATATCCGCAAGCTCTTCCTTGATTTCGGTCTCCTTGCGGCTGAACAGAGCCATACTGACTTGATCTTCCTCTGCAAGCTCGTTGAGTGAAGACAACACCTCAGAGACATTTGAACCACACTCATCAAGGCCGTCAATCGCCAAGTAGACGTGATCGTACTCAGCAATCATTGACCGAAGGACTTGAATCATCTCTTTCGTCTGTGGTTGTCTTTCCATTCTGTTGTGTGGGTGCAGCTCCTTATAGTGAGACTCCAGCAAGTCAAATGCATCATCTGCTTGCTTTGCAAGTTGCACCGCTAGAGCTGCCAGAATATTGATAGGTTTCTGGCTTTCTGGATATTTGTAGTCACAGAAGAAGAATGCCACTGCCGTTGAAGGGGTCTGCTTTTGAAGAATCTCTTCAATGACCGTCCCGCAAAGGATGGTTTTCCCAGCTCCTAGGCAAAGTTAGACAAGCTTGAAAATTGCAGGAAATTATACAGGCTTGAGTACCTGGTATGCCACTCAGCCATATCTGCGATCCCGGGTAATCCATCCATTGCCGGAATGTGTGATCTCTCTCAATGAGCCACTTTCCAGTGTGAGGCTGTCGCCGACGTTGACAGTCCTGGAAATGATCTTCAGGGTTGAGCTTTGAAAAGAAGTGGACAACCTCCTCGCGTTTTGCCGTCAACTCTGCTCTTGTGTCGATGCTTGCTTTCCTGTCTAACTTCTGATGGAGCATGTCGACTGACTTTGTGATACTGCTTGTATTGGCCAGACACTGAAGCAATCCATCCATTGTCTTAGCTGATAGGGCCAGCTGGAGGGCGTCTTGATATCGACTTAGTTCTGTGATCAATTCTTCAGTCTCCTTGTTCTCAAATGGCCACTTCAGACTGCGTGAGGCAGATTTCTTGTGACTTCCGCTCCCAAAATCATCCTCAGCCTTGTCGATCCTTCTCTTGATCTTGTTGATTGTTGTATGGCATGACTCTATATACGTGTCCCTGAAATCTGGAACAACAGATGCCCCGATGTCGTCAAAGAGTGGTGAAGATGCTAACAATGACAAGCTCTGAAGCACACCTGAGAGGTTCCGGGCCTGTTCGGCGAGGGTGCGAATCTTAGGTTTGGCTTCTTTGACGTCTTTGTAGAACTTTGATATCTTGATGTATGTTGATGCTGATACTTGAACCAGACCAACAATGCCGCTTGCGAGTCCTATGGCTTCGGCCATCTTCAGCGTGGGTCTGGGTTTAATGAAGATGAGATAGGATGAAAGAAAAAAATCAGATCTCGACGTCGCCTGGCTTAAATCTGTCAACCCCGCACAGAACCCTACTTGATGTCAGCATGTGGCTTAGCTGCACAGCCCATGGCAGATTCCAAATGCATATTAAAGTGTGGTAGTACAATGGTAGGGGTTGGCATGTTGTTCCTGGCCTGAGGTATCTTTACGCTGAGGCTGTGAGTATTCTGATACCCGGCTTGCGAGAGAAGTACTTCTCTTGATGCCTATGACTTTGTGCTGCACAATAATACTGTTGCGAGCAGGGGTCTCTTCCAGCCCCACTATTCCGAAGCTCCCCTACTATTTAACAGCTCGCTTTTCCCTTTGTCTTTTTTATATAATAAACTTACACAATATACTTTCTTATATAGCTAACGCCTTGCTCTGCTTGCTATAGTTATAAGTCTTTTTTCCTTTGGTTTCTAAAGCAGGCGCGTTTTTTCTAAACTATTATTTCCTTTATTTTTCAGCTTTATTAATGGCTTTTAACCTTTCTAATGTAATCTTTAAAAGTTTTATTTTGCTTATAAGCAAAAATACTTATGCTAAGTAGTTTTATAGCTTAAATATTATTGTTAATTATATAACGTAGTTATACATCGAGCGATATAGGACATTGAGCGACACACTTTTCCACTTTACGCCACTTACCCACTTTAGCACGTCATTTTTCCACAACCACTTATGGAATTTGCCCTAAAAGAAAGCTATATTATCCTTGCTATAAAAGCGGTTAAGTTATTAAAAAAAATCAGCTAAAAATGCGCTGTAGCGCTGTATAACATTTCTTATGCTACCCTTAGCCACTATATAAAGAACAAAACATTGCGCTTAACGATATGTCTAAATAAAACTATGCTAACTAAGCTAGAGGAGAAAGCAATTATTAAATATATTTTAAATTAAGATATATAAGGGTTTTTGCCTTAGATCGCTAATATAGGAGATATAGCTAACTATCTCCTTAAAGCGCATAGCAAGGGGTATATTAGGATACATTAGCTATATTGCTTTATTATATAACGCTTTAAGCTTAAAATACATATTAATTGCGCTTATAACTACTAAAAAGCTTGCTGCAAAGATCTAAAGGTTTTAAGCAACTAATTTTGCCTATATGCAAACATAAAGACTAAGTATAAAGTATAAGATTGCAACACTTATAACTTTAACAAAACTAGCTTTATAATAGGTATAATTTGATTGTTTATAGTAGTTATATGCGCTAAATGCATTAGAAAACTAAAATTAGTATAGCTTAGCAATTAAAAATAAGTAATAGTAATAGTTTGTATAAGCAGTGATAAATATATAATACTGCTGTTTTTAGTGGTTTAAGGCAGAAACCATTTTGCTAACTAGTATACTTAGGCTAAGTTTCTAGACAATTAGATTATTAAAACAACTTTTAATAGATAGACTAATAATAAAATAGGCATCAAATAACTATAGCATTTTAATTAGTTCTCTAAGCTACGTATAATAAGTATATATTAGCTTTTTGTCTTAGATAGCTATAAGAGCTATATTAACGCAGAGTTTAAGATATATTGCAAGGAAAACAAAATTATTCCACTTTATTTGCCTCTGCATTTATCTTATCTAATATAGCTTTTAAATATAGGCTATTTTAATACTCTAAAGTTAAAATATAGCAATTAAATTAATATGCTTATCAAGGCGCATATTTACTATATTACTAAAAATAAGTTTTTTCTAGCGTTTAAACACGCTTACCTTAATATAATAACTAAAGATAACATTTTAAAAAGTTTTAAAGGGGCTAGATTTATCCCTTTTAACCTAGATGCTATATTCTTTCGCCTTGATATAATGTTATCAATACTATTACCGCTGCAAACTTTTCTATAGCTATTAGACTAATAAGTCTTTTAAACGCTACATAACCCTACCAAAGCTAAATTATAGACTAATTTTATTAAAAGTTAAATCTTTGCCTATTAAAATAGCTTTCCAATATTAATTTTAAAGGCTATTAACTAGCTTTCTAAGGCTACATAAACAATTGCTTACTAAGTTACCCTTATACAATTAGAAAACCAAACTCTTTATAAGGCAAATAAGGCGCTTAGTAAGCGCTGCAAAGCTAAAAGAACTCAATTATAAGATAAAAGGAGCTTTACTAAATAAAATGCAAGGAAACTTCTAGTAAAGAAGGGTATAATAGATAAGCAATCGGAAAAAGAGGGTAAAAATGGTAGTCTATCAAAACGTAGGCGGATAGATAGCAGGCACTATAGGATCTGTCGCAAGGCCGGCTATAATGCGCAAACATGTTTAAAAGCTAAGAAAGTAGATAATAATAATGATTTTAAGTAGTTTTAATTGATTTACAGCGTTTATGTAGAGTTTTAGTTAATCTAAGGGGTGGGTATAGTGAAAAGTATGTTGCTTAATGTTTTATATCGCTTAATATACAACCACGTTAGTATATAAAGCTAAGTTAATTTTAAAGCATTAGATTTTATTATTTAAAATACTTTAGAGCTTTCTATAATAAAAGAATACTTGAATTGCTGCAATGCAATGATAAATAAAAACTATAAAGATTTTATTGCTGTATATAAAAAGTTTTTAAAAATTAAGCATAATTTATTACTTATAGCTTTTTTAAAGCTTAACCTTAGTAAAGTATTTAATAATTAGAAAAAGAAGCTTAAAAGTATTATAGCTAGCGTTTTAAAAGCTAAAGCATAAAATACTAAATATACTATAATTTTTAATTAGATTATTATAATTATCAATACTTAGCTGCTTAAAGCAGTATAAATCTAACTTATTTTTATAAGTAAAAAAGCAAGATTTTAAAGCCTTTTTAAAGCTTTTAAGCTTTATTTAACACTTATAAAAAAGCAATAATATTGCATATAGCTAAAAACTATTATTAAATGCTTACTTTAATATATATAAAGCGCTAAAACTTTATTTAATATTCATAATTAGTAATAAGCTTATTTTTAAGTATAAAAATATAATATTGTAAATATATATAGCTCTTTAGCAGTAAAAGATTTCTTTAAAGCAATTAAAGTATATATAGCCTTAGACTAAGCTTTTAAAGCTTTAAATAAGTTTATATAAAACTAAAAGCTAAAATATGCAATTTTTACTTTAGACTAACTAAAAACCTAGTTTTTAGCTTTTGCTTTAGAGCTAGATAACTGTAGAAAAGAGCTGGCAGTTTTTTTGATATTTAATTTATAATAACTTTTAAATTAGTAGTTAAACTCTAAAGTTTATATTAAGTGTTTTTGCAAGCGGAAGTATAATTAGGCTTTTTAGCACTGTATAAAGCTTGAATACGCTGTGATTAAAATAGTTAAGGATATTAAAAGAGTTATAATATAATTTATTGTTTGAAACTCTAGTTAGTATAAAGCAGTTTGCAAGCTATTAAAAATAAAAAATATGCAAAGCTTTAGAAAAACCTTGCTAGGCATAGCTGGTTTAATAAAGCTACGTTAAAAAAGACTTAATCCTCTAGCTTTGCCCCTGCCTTTTCTAGCTTACTTAATAGTTTCTTTTAAATTATTTAAGCTTTTAAAGCTTTAGCATTTATATTATTACTTAGGCTACTTTTTGTTGGCTTTTTTTAAGTATTTTAGTTAATAATTATAAAGCATTTTACTCTATTAACAATATAAACTTACTTAATCTTAGAAGCTTTTAAAGATATAAAAAGTAAGAGTAGGTTAAAGCTAAAACTATTATATATGTAATGCTAGGGAAAAAAGACTTAAAAGCTTTATAATATCTTTAATAAAGTAAAAGGGTTAAGAACAAAGCATTTTATGCTTATAGATGTTAGAGTAGTTAAGGAATTTTATATTAATATAATTTATAAAGCTTATTTTTAAAACATTAAAATATAAGTATTTGGCTTAAATTATATGCTATGATTTAAAACGCTTAAAAGCGATATAATGCTTATATAACTTAAGAGGCATTATAACTTAGTTTTTCTTAAATATAAGCTTTTTATTTATTTATTTAAGTATTTTAACTAGTAACGTAAGCATTATCCTATTTTTTATTTTTACTTTAATATATTTAAAGCTTTGCTTTATTTATTAATTAAAACTATTAAAAAAGATTTAAAGCATTTATAGTACCTTTAAGCAGGGCATTTAGGCTTAGATGCTTTAAAAACGTTAGTTTATAATGCGCGTAGTATATATATTATTAAAACTATATATATATGCTATATTGCTTATTTTATAGTTTATACTTTCAAAGTAGTATTTTAGAAAGCATTGAAAAACCTCTTTAAATGCTTTTTTAAGCATATTTTATAAGGTTTATTTAATTTTTCTATTGCTAGCTTTACAAAGGCAAGCTAAGTTTTCTTTATTAAAGATAAATTTAATAGTAAGGTTTTTATTTTTCTTTATAATATAAAGCAAAAACAAGCAGTCTTTTAAATACTAATAAACTTTAAAAGCTGTGTATAGCGGAAATATAGCTTTTTAATATGCTTAATTAAGTAAAATAATAATTCTTTAATAATCTTATAGCATAAAATAATTAAATACAAGGCGTAGGTAAAGTAAGAAAAGATTAAACTTAAGCTTTTGCTCTTTTATATATATAAATTAAACGAAGGCGCTAAGCGCAGCGGGCAGAAAATCATTATTAAATTAATAAAAATAAAAAAGGCAACTGGTCTTATAAAGCGCCTTTAGCTTTTCATAATAGAGGCTAGCGCTTGCTTTTCTAATATATCCCTTTGCTAAAGCATTAAATAGCGCTTTTTAGATAAAATATTAAAAAGTTAGTTTGCTTAATATTTTTAATAATACTCTTCTGCTTTTATATATAACTTAATTATAGATTTATAGCTTAATTAAAACAGCATATTTATATATATATAGCTGCTATGCTTATCTACCTTATAAAGAAAACAAAGCAGGGATTTCTATTAAAAGCTATAAAATAAGGTTTTAAGGCTATATTAGTTATTTGGTTAGCTATATAGCTTTTAATATATATTAAATATAGGTTTTAGCGCTTAACTAAATGCTTATTATATAAAATATATAGTTTAATAAACATAAGTCTTATACTTTAAAAAATACAAAGAAGGCTTTGCTTACTTTTATTGCTTAAAAGCTGACAAATAAGCTTTAAAAGACACAGCTTTTAAATGCTACCTTTTTGCTAAAAGTGCTTAGTTTTTTAAATGCAACTGCTAGATTTACCCCTTCTTTTTTAATAAAGCTAGAAACCCTACTAGTTTTCAACTTAAAGGTAAAAATAAAGCAGTAATAATAAGTTGCTTAATAAAAAAAGCTATATATAAGTAGTCTTTTTAGCTTTAAAGAAACTTTAAAGTTTTTTTAAAAGCAAAACTTAACCTAGAATGCTTGACGAAAAAATCTTAGAAATAAAGCAGACTTGCTAGCATATATACTAAAAAGCTAAAAACCTGCTATAAGTAAAATAAACTTTATTTTAAAAAATATAAAAGATTTTTAAAGCATATAAAGTCTTATATACAAGCAATAACTTATAATACACTTATCTTTTCTATAAAAAAAGGAAAGGTAATATTATAATAGTGTAAATTAATATACTATTATTATTACTGCCTAAAAAAAAGCTATATCTGCTTTTTTTAGCTTAAGTATAACTAATCTCTGCTTTTCTAATTAAAAAAAGCTTTTAGCAGTAAAAAAAAGCTTTAAAACTAAATAGTAAAAACTTTGTACTATTTTTGCTAAGCAAGCAAAAAATAAGCTTTTATTAGCTATCTGCCTTCTTAGTGCTTTTGCCTAATTAATAAAAAGCATTATAAAAAGAAAATAAACCGTTTCTAATGCCTTATATTATATTTAATATAACTATTTAAAATAAAAAAAGGCAAAAAAATAGAGCTAAGCTTTAGCTAAAATGAAAGACTTATATAAGTAAGCTTTTTTAAGTATTATTAAAATTTTAAAGAAAGCTGGAAAAATACCTAGCAGCAGATTTATTTAGAAGGATAGCAAATAAAGAGCTATAAATACTCCTCTAAAAAGAAATTTAGCAGAAAGTTAATTAATCTATTATAAATAGTCCTTTGCTTTTTTTAAAATAAGTTTTGATATATAAACTTAATTAAAATAAATATTTTAAGCAAGCAAAGGCTTAAATCTATGTTTAAGGTAATCTTTAGCCTTAAAACGCCCTATAAAATATATATATAGTAATATTTGCAGCAGGCTTTTTTTAAGCTGCTATAGCATTAGCTGCTTAAAGAAACCTTAAAGTTAAATAGTTTAATATAGTTAATGCTTTTCTCAACGCTTTATTGCAAAGAAAGCTAGTTTTTTGCAAGTTGTTAAATAGCTTTAAAAAGCTAAAAAAAAGTGCATTAAGCTATATAATGCTTTATATAGCCTTTAAAATGCTTTTTTGCTATATTATAAAGAGTTTTTAAGCACCTTAAAGAGCTTAGGGATAAAAGAATGCAAAAAAAAGCATTATCTATTTTAAAATAAGCACTAGACTATTATAGTTATCTTTTATATATATAATTTCCTAATGCTTTATTATAAGAACTATAAATCTATTGCTTGCAAAATTATTAATAGCATTTGCAAAGCATATAAGATTAAAGTTTAGAAAGCAGCAAAGTAATATTTAAAGATTTAGATTATTAAAGACCAAGCAGTAAAAAAGCTTTTTTTAATATATAATGCTTATATTAAAAAAGTTGCTAAGCGCTTTAGGCTTAATAATAAGATTGCTTATTTTATTTTATTTTTATAAATTATCTTTATTAAAAACAAGCAGCAAGCTTTAAAAGCAAAGGTAAGAAAGTATTAAAAGGAAATTAGTTTAGTGTTTTATTTTAAAATAATAATCTAAGCAAACGTTACTTTTACTATTACTTAGTTTTTTTAGTTTCTTTCAAACTCTAATTCTAAGGACTTAAATGCTATTAATTAATGCATTTAATACCTTTTTGATAATTAAATGCTTGCTATATACTATTAACAATAATTAATTTTTAAAGCCTAAGTGTTTTTTATATTATTTAACGCTTTTGTTACAAATAACTTAAATACTTAACATCTTTTCTAGAACTATATAATCTTGCGTTACAAAGGCTTGATTTATTGAAAAGCAGTGTATTAAAAAACTATTATAACTTTATTAATAAAAGCAGAGTTGCTTAGAGTTAAGTATACTGCTAAAGAAATTATATCTTTACAGCGCCTTTTTAAAGAAATTAAGCTTAATTTAAAGGGTAATGCCTAAAACATATATAATAATAATCTATAAACTATTAAAATAATTGTTAGAGAGTAGTAGAATTAATATTATGCTTTAGCATATTAATATATAAAATATATAACTGCATTAAAAGCAGAGAAAAAAGATGTTTTAAGTGCTTTATATACTAACTTAGAGTATACCAGCTAATATACTTATTAAAAACCTTTTAAAACAAAAGTTTAAGCACTCTTAAACACTATTAAACCTTTAAAACATAAGCAGCATATTTAAAACAAAGCATAGAAAAATAGATTTTATTAAAGGCGTAAAAACCTTAAGATATCTTTTAGGTTTCTAAGCTTATATTTCTAAGCTTTTTAAGGCATAATAAGTATTTTAAGAGTTTCTAAGCTTAATATCCTCTGCTTATTAACTTACTTAAAAAGCAGGTTAATAAAGGCATTTAGGCTTTTTTTAACTTTAGCAATGCGCTTGCAGCGCAAAGCTGCAGCGTTCTCTTTATCTTTGTTATCTTTCTCCTCCTTTACCTCTTCTACCTTTTCCTTCTCTTTCTTCTCATCCTTATCTTTCTTATTATTATTATTATTATTATTATTATTATTAAACTTGCTAGCAAGGCAAGCAGCGTAAATTATTTGCTTAGAGGCGATTTAAAGGCAGTATAAGCGTTGCTTAAATTTATTAGCACTAAAAGTATAAAATAAAAAGAGTATAAAAGATAATTGCTTAAAGGAAAAAAGAATAAGAAATATATTAACTTGCTAGCGTTAAAGTGCTTAGCTTTGGGGTAAGCAAGGGTGGCAGCGTGGCAAAAGAGTAGTAATTATGTATAGAAATAGTCTTGCGCATAGCGTACGCAGCGCTTAGCGCAGCTTAGCTAAATGCTAAAGCATTAGCTATTTAAGCACTTAGCTTAAGCTAAGCGCAGGCAGCTTAAGTAAAACACTAAAATAGGCAGCAAAAAGCTAGCGACGTAAATAGACCTAGTAATGCCCTATTTATTTATTAGTTTATATATATTAAATAAATAGCAAAGTATATATTTTATAAGCAAAGATATAAGCAGAGGAGTAGGCTATTATAATGTAATGTAATAAATTTAGCGCGCAAAAATCCTTATTTTGATTAGTTTAAAAAGCTTTAAAATTTGCCTTTAAAGCTTAAAATTGCATACACTTATATAATAAGCACCTTAGGGCTTTAAAACGTTTGTTTAACAAGCGCTATTATGTATTTTCTTTGTTATTCTTTCTGCTTTATTATCTATTATATGTAATAGCAATTAAACTGCTGTTTAATTAAGAGGTATACTGCAAGCAGAGGTCTTTTCTAGCCCTACTATTCCAAAGCTTTTCCTACTATTTAACAGCTTGCTTTTCCCTTTGTCTTTTTTATATAATAAACTTACACAATATACCTTTCTATATGGCCAACGCCTCGCCCTGCTTGCCACAAATACTAGTCTTAATTATCCTACACTCTTGTATATCTGGTCCGCGGCGGCCTAGAGAGCCAAGCCTATAAGGACCTAATTTCTATATTAGGACTAGCGGGCATTTACGTTAGTAAATGCCGCCTCCAAAGATTGCGTTACACACTAGATAGATTAATTTCTTTCCTTTTAATCAACTACCCTTTTAATTACTTTACTAATCTTATCTATTATAAGGTTTAAGTAAAATAAAAAGCTAACTATTATAAATATATAAAAATAATTATTTTTGTTAAAAAACGTTTAAATTTATTGAAAGCATACATAAATAAACTAATAATTGCAAAACAAATATCAAATAAATATTTTTTTATTCTTTTATCTTTCTACTCTAATATTCTTTTTACTTATCTACTATTAAAATAAACTTTGTTAAACTTTGTAAAGCTTTAAGCAACTTTGTTTAAATTTTAAAGACTTTTTATAATCTTACTATAAAAAACTTATTTGCTAGCTTAAAAAGCAGCTTAAGCAGTAGCAATTTAGCCTATATACCTAGCTAAAAAGGTAGCAAAGTTAAAAAAGCTTTAATATAATTGCAAAAAAGCCTTATAAGCAAATACCTTTTAGGCGCTTTTCTTTACAAAGTAAAAGAGTATTAAAAATACTCATGCAAAATTAAAAGAAATAGCAAATTACTTTGCTAAAGAGTTTAATAATTAGACGACTAGTTAAGTTGCCTTAAAACTTAAAGTTAATAAAGACTAGGCAACTTTTATTGCATTTTATAAGCTTTAAATCTAGCAGATTACAATTATTAATATTAAATATAATACAATAATAATATATATTAAAAATTCAACACTAAGCTAGTAAGTATTAATTATTAAAATATTATTTAAACTAGCTTTTTAATAGCTACTAAGCTTAACTTAGCGCTATAATTATATGCAAGGGTTAATATTTAACATAGAGCTTATTATTTAAATAGCATTTTAAATCTTAACAGCCTTTAATAACAACTTTAAATGATAAAAACTCTTTATTAAGATAAAAAAAGCTATTAAAGAAACATTTTTATAAATTATCTTTAATTATTAAGCCTTTATTAATGCAAAGTGTATACATATAAATAAAGTAATATT
>JALRMF010000573.1:0-22922 GCA_026120015.1 Dendrostoma leiphaemia
ATATAATACTGCTATTTCTAATAGTTTAAGGCAAAAACTATTTTGCTAACTAATATACTTAGGCTAAGTTTTTAAATAATTAAATTATTAAAATAACTTTTAATAGATAGACTAATAATAAAACAAGCATTAAATAGCTATAGCATTTTAATTAGTTTTCTAAGCTATGTATAATAAGTGTATATTGGCTTTTTATTTTAAATGGCTATAAGAGCTATGTTAACATAGAGTTTGAGATATATTGCAAAAAAAACAAAATTATTTTACTTTGTTTACTTTTGCATTTATTTTATTTAATATAGCTTTTAGATATAGGTTGTTTTAATACTTTAAAGTTAAAATATAGCAACTAAATTAATATGTTTATTAAGGCGCATATTTACTATATTATTAAAGATAAGTTTCTTTTAGCGTTTAAATATGCTTACTTTAATATAATAATCAAAAATAATATTCTAGGAAGTTTTAAAGGGGCTAAACTTATCCCTTTTAACCTAAATGCTATATTTTCTTGCTTTAATATAATATTATTAATATTATTACTACTGTAAACTCTTTTGCAACTATTAGATTAATGGGTCTTTTAAACGCTATATAACTCTATTAAGGTTAAATTATAGATTGATTTTATTAAAAGTTAAATCTCTGCTTATTAAAATAGCTCTTTAACATTAATTTTAAAGGCTGTTAACCAGCTTTCTAAGGCTATATAAGCAATTGCTTATTAGGTTACTCTTATACAATTAAAGAATTAAACTTTTTATAAGGCAAATAAGGCGCTTAGTAAGCGCTGCAAAGCTAAAAGAACTTAATTATAAAATAAAGGGGGCTTTATTAGATAAAATATAAAGAGACTTTTAGTAAAGAAGGGTATGGTAGATGAGTAATTAGAGGAAGAGGGTGAAAATGGTAGTTTGTTAAAACGCAGGCGGGTGGGTAGCAGGCACTGTGAGATCTGTCGCAAGGCTAGCTATAATGCGTGAATATGTTTAAAAGCTAAGGAAGTAGATAATAATAATGATTTTAAGTAGTTTTAATTGATTTATAGCGTTTGTGTGGAGTTTTGGTCAATTTAAGGGGTGGGTGTGGTGAAAAGTGTGTCGCTTAATGTTCTGTGTTGCTCGATGTACAACCACGTTATATATATATAAATAAATTCTTTAAGCAAATTAAAAAATCTGCGTTAATATACTAGTTTATTATATTTCCTAGTATTCTCTCTCTCTTATATAAGTAATAATATAATTACTTAATTAAGATAAAGAGGCTATTTTAATTAAGGGAAGTAGTTATAAGTTTAAAAAATAGATTAATCTAATTAAGGAAAAAAAAAGAAAATTAGTTTAATAAGAGAAAAGATTATTGTTATAATCTTGTTGCCTTTTTAACAAACTCTGTTAAAAAGGCTTTTACCACCTTAAATAATTACAATAGCAAGCGGGTACTAAGCTTAAAGATAATTACCTCAAGCTTTTTCTTATTCTAAGAAAGTAGGTCTTTTATCGCAAAAAAGGCTATAAACTATTATCTTATTTTACCCTTCTTCTTTCTAATATAAACTCCTCGTCTGCAAAAAAGTCTCTTTAACTTATAATGAAAACTTTAGTTAACTGCGTTAAACATCTCTTTAATTTACCTATTAAATTCCTCTTAAAAAGCATAGAAAAAGTTATTATTATAAAGCTTTTTAATAATATAATTATATATTACTTTTGCAACTAGAGTTATTAAATATATATTAATTAAGTTTATTATAAAAGGAGTAAACTAAAGGGTTAGGTTAATAACAAATCAATTAGTCTTATTAACTTAGCTTTCTTCTATAAAGTCCTTATATATAAAGTTGCTAAAGACAAAAACTAACCCTTAAATAAACCTTTTATTATTCGCCATTGTTAACAATTATATAAAGAGATAAAAAAGATTGTTAGTTAGTTAAAAAGAGGTTTAATATATTAATAAACTATTGCTAAAGGGTATAAAATAAAACTATGCAAAAGGGAGCAAAGCTAGGGAAACTTAGCTTGCATATTTTATTTGCTTTTAAAAGGGTTTTTTATATAAATAAATAAATAGCAAAATGATCGCTAAAGTGATAAAATATAATTTTTTAAGCTTTAGCAAATGCATTTTAACTATGCAAAAAAAAAAAATCGTAAAATTTAAAAAGGTTGTTATTATCGCAGAAAAGACCAGTTCTCAAAGCATAATAAAAATAGTAATATATATATTGCTAAATACAATTGTTAAAAAGGTTATAAAGCTATTTGCAATATTATTCTGCGTTAAAGACGCTTAGCAAGCATAATATATAAATAAAAGCTAGTTATAAAGATTAGCATAATACCTTTTCTTACAAGATTTTAATATATATACTATTAGCAAACTGCTTTAAAAGTAAACTATCTCTTTTACCTTGCTGTTTATAGTTAACCAATTTAACTACTAATTAATATTAGTAAAGTTTTACTTAATTAAATAATATACTATTAATTATACAATTCATTTATAGTTAATAGTTATTAAAAAAAAAAAAAGGCTATTTACATTGGAAAACGAGGCTACAGAAGGTGGCTTATGTCCCCCTTTGTTCCACACTAGCCATAGCCGGCTAGCGCCGATCCGCAGCAGACCAGTCCTCCAATCAAACAAACGTAGGCCCGGTCCTTCCTTCCAGCTATAAACCTACAATACTCAAATATTTGAGTACCATATTCAGATTCTGTACAGTACACATTGTACTCAAATAAGGACCCCACGTAGCCTACAACCTTTTGTTTTAAATTTAGTGCCCCCAGTCTCCAGTGTTTCTCCGGCCGACCAAGCAACTTCATGTCTATTATGCTAGCCAAGGGTCAGACTATTGTTTTGGGTAGCGAATTTGACGAGGAACTGGTGGGCTGATGAGCTTGGTGATGGAGGCATATTTGGCCTAATCGGGTAATTTGGCAGGGGGCAATTGTGGGGATGTACTCAGATCTATCAGTATGTGTATTCAAATATTTGAGTACGGTACAATACAGTACTGTACTGTACTGATGTGCATCCCTAGTGGGCATATTCATTGCATTGCTGGGGATTGCATTCCTACAGCGACACGCTGGGAGCCACCCCAGAGACCCAAGAAATTATGCCATTATTGCGTTCCCGTTCCTATTCTTCACATCGTTCAACATGTCTTGTAGCTCGGTTCCTAGACATATGCAGCTGAGATCTTTCCAGCTTCGCTACGAGCAGGTAGCCACCTCTCCTCTTCTAAAACCCCAATGACACGTTCTTTAGGCAAAAGGCAACGCTCTCTGCACCGCATCGCTCTAGATATCTAACTTTATGGTTGCACAAGTGACGCCGCGAATCATAATTTCCATATCGTGGGGTTTATGTTTCAGTTTGGCAGCCATCAACGTTCTTGCGCTCATTTTCGTGCGATATTGCCTCGGTAAGTACACAGCACGGCTCGAGGCGAGCCTATTCAACTCTAGTCACGTCTTGCTGACCAACTCCCTACTACAGTCGAGACCAGAGGGAAGACTACGGAGGAGATGGCGTACCTATTTAGCATTGAAGAGACCCCAGCACGGCGAGGCTCAAGGGGACGGGCCTTCTGAGCGTCAAGAGCTGCTTCAGGATGATCGAGCCGACGATGTCGACGACGAGCCATAGCGTTCGAAGATGCATCTCGAGAGGAAGGGTGTAGCCTGAAAAAGTCTATTGGGTATCGATGCATTCCAAAAAGCCCGCCCTCGCCGAAGCCGTGCGCTCCAGCAACGCCGAGGTCCTATTTGCCAGTCCACCTACAAGAACCACCGGAACTCAGGCACGCTAGGCCCATCCCGCAGCCGCATGGTCGGCACATCCCGCGCGTCGATCTTGTGGCCGGCCTTCCTGTTCCTCCTCGCGTTGTCCAAGATCATGTACAGGCCCAACAGGGCCGTGATCAGCGCGCCCGTGGCGCCGAACACGGCCGTGGTGATGAGCGCCGTCTCGTACTTGGGCGCCTGGGTCTCGAGGAAGATGTTGCTGCTGATCAGCCCCATGAGGTTGGCCAGCGGCACGCCCACGCTCGTCAGCGTCAGCCGTCGGCCCTCGTGCGCGATGTTGTTGTTGAACCACGTGCTGAGGATGACGCTGGGCGCGGATGTGCCCCAGCACATCATGAATGTTGCGTAGCTACATACGGTTAGGATCGTGAAGAAATTCGAGGCTGGGCTTCTTCGTGTTGTAAAGAGGAGTTGGGGGGGGGAGGGGAAACCTACTAAGCGAGCTTGATCTGCGCCGTAACATCGCTGATGGACGCGTAGATGATGAAACCGATGAAGGTGAAAATGAAGCCGAGACAGATGAAGGGAAAACGGATGCGCGTCAGATCAGAGCTGAAGGCCAAGACAAGCAGCATGACAGCACCAGTGACGTTGGGCGCGACGGTGTACAGGTTCGTCTTCACGGTGGAGTAGTTGAGGGCGGCGACGATCTGGGGGAGGAACAACGTGACGGACTGCAGGGGAACACCGAGGCAGATCTCAATGGAGAGCCAGGCGAAGGTCGAGGGGTACCGGAAGATCTTGAGTGCTTCGCGGAGGTTGAACTCCTCCGAGACGACGGAGGACGAGTCGGTCTGGATGCGGAAGAAGGCCAGCTCCTTCTCCTCGTCGTTCAGAAAGGAGGCCTTGGCTGCCGACTCGGGGAGGTACCAGAACGCGAAGACGGCGAAGAGCACCGAGGCGGCGCCCTCGATGAGGAAGAGGTAGCGCCAGGACTGCAGCGCCGAGTGCTGGATCTGGAAGACCCCGAACGACAGCAGGCCGCTGAAGGCGTTCGCGATGTTGCTGGCGGCGTAGAAGACGGCCAGCCGCCGCGCGAGCTCGCCGCGGCGGTAGAAGGTCGTCTGGTAGTAGATGACGAGCGGGAAGAAGGCGCCCTCGCACATGCCCAGGAACCAGCGGATGGCCATGACGCCGCCGAAGTTCTGCGCGGCGGCCATGAAGAGGGTCATCGCCCCGAAGCCGAACATCATGACGGGCAGGGCTCGGTGCGCGCCGTACTTCTTGCCCAGCATGGCAAAGATCGGCCCACATAGCACGTAGGGCACGAAGAAGATTGATTGCAAGATGTTGTACTGGTTACCCTTGAAGTGGAGGTCGTCCGTGAGGCCCGCGGTCTTCGCATTACCGAGATTCCCCTTATCCAGGGCGTTGAACAGATCTTCATCAAAGATGGTTTTTAGCGACGCTAGCTATACCACGAGCTATACCAGCGGCAAGGGTACGCTGTGGTGAAGGGAGAGGGGTAGATAATAAGCTGTAGTGGTGGCAGTGCTAATGGTGGTGGTGGTCTCGTGGAGGCGGAACAAGACTTACACATGATGGCAAGGACGGGCAGAATACGTATGTCGAACTTGCGGCAGAGCTTCACTTCTGCTCGATGGTCCAGGACCCGAGCCGTCTCCGCGACCACATGCACGTGGCCCTCGCCATTGGTGCTGGAGTTCTCGACATCGCCGGCGTCGACCTCCTTGGCTGGGAGGGAGCCGGCTGACTTGGTGGCTTCAGCGGGATGCGTCGACATTCTGCTCCCGAGTCCCTGAAAGGTTTTCTTGGAGCAAGAGAGAAGACTGCAAGGATGCACTGGATCGGCAATTTGGCCCAAGTTGAAACCAGCTGATCGAGGTCATCGAGCTCCAAGAGGAGGAGGTTGAGTAAAAATGCGGGGATGGTCACTGGTCTTATTGGGCGAGGGTCCCGGCCCGGCTGCTACAAACATACTAGGCTGCCGAATACGACCAGGTGATAAGGTCCATAAGGCATGGCCATATCCATATCATCCATGTGTATCAGCCCGTATCCAATATCGCCATTTGCTTTGTCTTATCGGCGCCGAGACACAGTCATCTTCTTGACCAACCTTCAGGCGGCACATCCCGCTCGGTGCGCGTTCCTTATCTTCCCGCCCTGATGGACAACGACTCGATGCCAATTTCTAACCGCATGTTCTAGACTGTTGGAAGCACTCCCACGAGCCAGGATTGCCCAAGTCGCCGGAGATAACCCTTAACTCGGCTTCGGCAGTTGGATCCGCTGCCAAAACTCAGTGGTCCAACCTCCGAGCCTGAACCGGCAGTCGTCGGCTTTCAGCCCCGTCCTCCGGCAGACTGGTCCCACTTCTCCGGAGCCAGACCGGAGTACTATTGAGATATCTCGACTCTCTTCTCTCATCATCCCAAGAAAATTCCTCGAGCCGACACTGAACATCGCGTGAAAAACAATCAATTCAGACTTCTTGCCCTCTCAGACAACTAATCAGGGCCACTTCCATACAAATTCACGCAGCCAACCGGTCATGTCATCACCGGTCAAGTCCCCCGTGCGGACCGAAAAGGCCCCGCCACCGCTCGACGGCATTCTCAACCAGGCGATCGTCTCCGGAGGCTTCGTTTTCTGCAGCGGACAAATCGCCCTGAGCCCAGAAACCGGAAAGATGGTAGAGGGGGACATCCAGGCACGGACAGTGGGTTTACTCGTTCAGCCTCTCACCTGCGCGCAGTGCTGACGGTACGGGTGTTCTAGCACCAAATCATCCGGAACCTGGCCGCCGTGCTCGAGGCTGCGGGGAGTCACATCGACAACGTGGTCAAGGTCAACGTCTTTCTGGCCAACATGGACGATTTCGTCAAGATGAACGATGTGTACAGCCAATACTGGGGCGACGTGAAACCTTGCCGAACGTGAGTTCTGACCAATGACGTCCTTCTCAGTCTGGTCAATAGCTATCAAACAATCGGTGTAAGAAATGTTGACAATGTACTGACGTATATGCGATATTCAGGTGCGTGGCTGTCAAGACTTTGCCCTTTGGGACAGATGTGGAAATCGAGTGTGTGGCGGCCCACGGCGGTAAATCCAAGCTCTAAATGGAATTATCACTATGTACGCCGACAGAACTGCTCGTAGAAGAATTTGTCTTCGAAACCTGCTTTGCAATGATTTTGGTATCCGGACATGTGACAATTTGGAAGTTCAAGTTCTAGTAGTGTTACAGTAATTTTCTAGATTTGTTCTTTCATACCCTGGCGTTCATTGCCAACTCCATTTTACCCGTGGACGGAGTCATAACCACCCATGTCAATCACACTGTCTCACAGTATGAATCAACGGGACGGATTCGGCGCTCATTCATGGCGACTCGCCGAGTCACAGGGGAGCTCAGCAGCAGAAGGACTTCTGAAGGAGCCTAGGAATATAAATACCTAGGTAATTGCCCTTGGGAGACCTGTCTCCATGAACTAACGACACCTCACAGAGAACCCGAAATACTGAGAACAATCAGATGCCCACTACTGCAATTGTCAACAGAATAGCAAGCATTATTACTTAGCCAAAACGACACCATGGCAGAATGGTCCCTGGCCGAAGATCTCCGCAAACAATATATCGGTCTCACCCTCGAGGCTTCTAACCTCCCCGATCCCGCGATCATCCTCGACCAGAGAGCAGTCCTCCAAAACTGCCAGCGCATGCTCGATGCCTGCAAAGCACTCGAGCTTGAATTTCGAGCCAAGACCAAGGCACGCAAGACCGTCGAGCTGACCCGACCACAAATCGGTGCCGGGTACAAAGTCCGATGCACCAAGATAACTTTCTCGACGCTTGCCGAAGGAGAGGTGCTCGCCGAGCAACTCCCAGCGGAAGGACGCTACATCGAGATGCTCTACGGACGCCCTGTCACGAAGGACGAGATTCCCAGGCTAGCCAGACTGGCTGGAAAACTGGGCAAGTCTTCCGCGAGCGGACGTGTGGGTGTTCTTTTCAACCAGCCAGATCAACTCGGCTTCTTTCTCAATGGTGACTCATGGAAGGGGCATTCCGGAGGCAATACCATCAATCTATATCTCGAGGTTCGTATGACCAGATGGCGAGATGTTTGACTTCCAATCCTTCAAAGACCTTGTGATGGCCGCGCTTGATTTGCACGCAAGTACGGACAGCGGCGTTGCGCTCTAAGGGCTGCGCATAGAAGACGCGCCCTGGGTCCTGAGACCAAACGTGGAACCTGGGAGCCGTAGCTGTCGCCACCGGAACCTGCTCAGGAGCATGTCATGCCTGGAGATGCAATTCTCGCTACTGGGTGGTCTGGCCCGTGGAGTCGTTGAATTGGCAGAGCACAAGGTGATGGCCCTCGGTGATTCTCTGATACTCTCCGCGGGGGCGAAGCATTTCGAGGTTCTGGGGGCTGTCAGAGATTCCTGGCAACTTGAGAACACGCCATGACGATGTTGAACCGCAAAATTCGGCCGCAGGGCCCAGCTGGATCCCGAGAAATCTGAAGCGGGAGGGTATCACGCCAGAAATACACGCCAGCAGTTATGCGGCGATGGGCTTGTCGTACTTACGCAAGGCACAGCTCATCGGAGCCCATACATCGTTGGGACGACATGGCTGTCACTCTTCTCACAAACAAGCAAGAGCACGGGACGATGAAAAACCAACGCCGACCACTGACATGTGCCGACTGTTGCTCGCTGTGGTCTGAAGTCTACAAATACGACAAGGACAATGAAACAGGCAGACGAGGTCATTGTGACTCGGAATCCGAGGAATGCGACGGCTCCGATGACGAGTCTGGGACGGGACCGTGGCCTCAACACTCTTGTTCGGGAAGTATCCAGGCGAGAGATACGTCAGCTGAACAGAGACACCACAGCGGGTCTATTCAAAACCTGAACGATATTTACCAATTCAGCTGGTCCTTTGTTACTGACTCGGGCCGCAAAGAAACGGAAGATGAGATAATCGACGTCTGGGTTCGTGTCAAGAATTGTCAGCCATAGGCAGATCTGTATTATCTTGGTAAAAGGAGGTACGATCGGACCTTTGGAGAATCAACTCCAGTGGGTAGGTATATACAGAGAAACAGACTGCGTTGAGACTCTTGTTCGAGTATAACCTAGGTGAGAAGCCCGGCTCGGGATCTGCTGAATGCTACCTGGCTTGCCGATTTTGGTAGCATCTCGGTGTCATAAGCAACTTGCAGAAGAGTTTGACACGGATATGGCTATGCAACGCAGTTGTTGGTCCCAATGCGTTACGAAGCTTGACATTCAGCTACTCTTCCTCGGACCTCACGGCAGCGTGTCCAACCGAGGGACATAACCACCCAGTCGGGTCCCAGAGTCTCAGCTCCATACTCATCCCTTCGGGGTATCGACCCATAGCTATGCTGCCGCGCCCCCCATAGGCCAGTATTAGGCCACCGCAAGCGGCCCCTGTAGAAAACCCAACGCTCGTGGCCATCAGAACCCAATTCCTCATCACTCCAAACGGCAAAGACTCCTGATCCAGTGCCCACATGTGGGGGACCGAGTCTTATGACGATCAGTACAACTAGATCGCATTCAGGCATTCAACACGCCGCGAAAGATTTCTTGTCCATCCTCGAGCTTCTTGACACGATCGGCCAAGAACTGCCGCTGCCGCTTGGTGCTCAGTGGTTCCGATACCATATTTTGCACCTTTGCATCAGACAACTTGACAATGACCAAGGGCGAGAAGATCTCGTGGAGACCTCGCACAATGTGGCGCTCGATGACCTGGGTGACGACGTTCGCAACGAAGGTCTTCTGCTGCACCTAAACATTCGCAGACGTGGTCAGCACAATTCCGTCCAGACAATCTTAATGCAAAATTAAAAATCGTACCTTGTAAATGGCAAGAAGACAATCAAGCGCTTCCTCGCAGCTGAATTGTTCCATGTTTGGGGTGACTTCGTCGGCCCAACGCTGGACAAGATCGTCAAGTTCCCGATTCACATTAATCTGAGGGTAGTGATCGCCAGCGCTGCATTGCTGTACACTGGAGTGAAAGTTGTGCAGGACCTGCTTCTGAATCTGGGACTTGATTCTGTCTTGTCGCTTCTTGTGCACCGTATCCGTGTAGTAGTGGTTGTAA
The DNA here is from genome assembly GCA_026120015.1 of Dendrostoma leiphaemia. Classification (NCBI taxonomy): domain Eukaryota; kingdom Fungi; phylum Ascomycota; class Sordariomycetes; order Diaporthales; family Erythrogloeaceae; genus Dendrostoma; species Dendrostoma leiphaemia. The sequence goes on from JALRMF010000573.1 coordinate 9,942, forward strand.
TTGATCGGAAAGTCCTTGCAATCTCTCATGAGTAGATTCAATTCACTCAAAGCCGCCTGGCGTCGCACTCTCAGTGCTTCTTGCACAAGTGCCGACCTTGGGACGCATCTATGTCAGAGTGTGTGTGGATCTTTCAATGTTACCAATCGAGTCAGAGGGACTTACCAAAGTCGAGGTCTCAGATCCACGGGCGCAGTGTGCTTCAGGAGATTGATGAAAAACTTCTCACAGAGCGAGCTTAATTGCTCAATGTGGTTCTTTGCCAGCTTCTCCCATGGCTCGGACTGCTCCCAGAAGAGCTCTGCAACCAAACTCGGATTGAAGTTTCCGACCAGCTCAGTTCCTCGAGACCGGAGCAAGCTCTTGCGCACCCACCGCAACGCTTCGGTCTTGGACAGGGACCGCGGCCCTCCTTCCGGCTGTTTTGAAGAACCAAGACGAGCTGCAGCGCTTTCCTCACCTTCGGAAGCAGCCAGTTGTATTTGATACTTGTGCCCATGAGTACGAAATTTCTCAGCAAACGCAGCGTTCGACTGTTGAACTATTGCTCGGAGGCGCGGAAAAGTAACGTTAGAGAAGAAGAACTCATCCCTAATGCGCGACTTAAAGAAGTCATCCTCATAGTTGCCATTGAGACTTGCTTTGCACAAGTCATGGCACTCCATGCTGAGTTGCATCAGGAAGGTACGGCACTCGTCAGTCGTTGAACGAGACTCGCCGAGCAATCGAAGCTCGTCTTGCGCGGTCTTGAGTGCCGCCTCGAGATCGTGTTGCAGTCGTGGAAGCTCGTTCTTGACGTGTCCAAAGAGGAGATGACTGAGCTTTACACGCAGCGTGTCAATGCCGACGTTCTCCTTGGGCAAGTTCTTGAAGTTGGAAGTGTTGAAGAATATCTTCTCTGAGAGGTTGCGTTCCTCAACGGAGAACTCGCTCTCCTCGAACTTGCGGTTCTTGATAACATGCCAACCAAGCTTGAAGAAGACGTCCTCATTGCGGGCGAGTTCCAGGAATTTGGTCTCCGAGCCCGATCCAGGGATGAGCCTGTCTGGTTTGGTAATGACGCCAAGTGTGCGTTCTACTTTGACGTTAGTACCCGTGCGAAAGAGAGAGAAAGAAAAAGAACGGCTGTGGGTGTTGCAAGGGAAAGGTGCATGCAAAGCACATGATGTAGGCTTGTGTGCAATGATGGACCAGAGTAAATCGGAACTTGCCTCCTCGCGGGTCGAACTTGCGGACGCGTTGCAAAATCGGTTGGTTTGCGGCATCATTTGTAGCAGCCACTACAGCCAGGCAAATTGTACGAGGCTGCTCAACGTAGGAGTTGGTGATCTCTGCCACCATCGCCACATCGGCGTCCGAGACGCCCTTGGTGGCCGCTTGTATCAGGCCTGGAATGTCTACCAGTGTGAGTTGGGGCCGGTCGGGGCCTTGGATGTCGATGCTGAGGGTGTCCTTCGCGAACGCGCTTGCCGAAGTATGAGTGCCCGATATGCCCATGACCTTCATGGCGTTGTCCATAAGGGCTGGCAAGCCTTCCAAGTCCGTAATCGATTCGGAAAATTTGTTCATCTCGTCTTGTTCCTCCTTCGCTCTCGCGCTGTCGGGGATGACCCGAATGGTCAGGCTTGTGACTGGGTCTCGTCGGAGACTGATTTCCGTGGCGAATCGAGTGCAAAGGTTGTCGTTTCTCGGGAAAGGAATCTCCGTCAGGGCTTCGAGGACTGAGCTCTTGCCTGCGGATTGGTCTCCACACACAACGATCTGGGGGAGCGAGAGGATATTCTCCAGGCCACATTTACGAACTTGGGAAACCGTATCGAGCACACATCGTTGCTCGTCCGTCTGAAGATCCCTGAGGGATGAGTTGATCTTCATGTGGGTTTGCAAGGTGCCCTCTACCTTTCTTCCAGTCAAATCATGGTCCTCTTTGGCGTGTTCGGAAGTGATGCTCTGCTCTGGCGAAGACATTGCGGGTGGTGATCGAAGCTGGTGAGAAGATGCAGGTAAGAATCAAAGAGCATTGAGTCGCGCCTGTCATAGGATATGTGGGAGCTTACTGCGGACCAGATGTGACTCAAATCGTAATGTGTGGTCTGGGGAAGAGAAGATTGAAGGGAAAGTCCCAAACCTCTGCCTCAAAACGCGTCTGTTTATGTGTGTAAGGCGGGGGTTGCGTGCGGTGCACAGAAGCTGGCGTCCTTGCTAAGGTACCCCTGGCAAGTAAACTTATCGATAAGGCTTCTTCACACCTTGACAACTGTTTGAGAAGGCTGACCGACAGGGCAAATATTCCCCTTTTTTCCTTCTTTCCTTTAGTAGGCGCACCTTTTCTGTAGAACAATCAAACCACGTTGTCTATTGTTGGCCTATGTACGTGCCTATTGGAACTTGGTCCGTTTCAATGTGTATCCTGGCCTGTGGAGATTCCAGGCTTTCTTCGATCAGGCCTGTCAACCGTCAGGGTGGTCACGTGACCATGACCAGCGGCGGCCTTCCTGCCACTGGATGATCGAAATTGAGTGTCTGTTAAAAGACTCTAAAAATTTAGATTTTTTCGCAGGGAATGTAGCCTCGTGCTGCCTACTTGAGTAATTGTCGGTCCAAGCCATTGCAGCGAACCCCTCAAAGCTGAGATATCAGAAAGGCCCCGGGGCCCTTTGCGCCAGCTTCAATGTTGGAAAACGGTCACTTTTCTTCTTCCATGGCGCTGAACGCAACACATCGGTAATTATCTTTTGAAGTCAAGTCTTACAGTGGTACAACCGAGTCACCTCCGTACTTGATTACAACCAATACATGACATTCAATCTCTAAACCTTTCAAGTATCCAGACCGTTGGCATTTCTACAAGCTCCAGGCCCTCGCCGCTATCAAGCAGCATGCCGCCTCACGAACTGGAACCTTGCAAACAAGTTGGCCCTGGGATTTTGCGAATACCGTCTTCCATCCGTCTTCGCATCTACGAGCTCGTTGGCATACCTGGCTCCACGGCATCCGAGCTATCAGAAAATCTAAGCAAAGGCTCCATATTCGATCTCGACGGCGGACGTCATCAACCGGCGAGCTTTTGTATCAAATCTTACGGCCTCCTCATCTCGTGCCGAATTATATACAAGGAGGTATCACGCCCAGGAGTCTGTTGTACGCGACGACCTCGGGAACCGCTTCACCATTTGAGCTTTCGTCAATGATCACCAATTTCATTGTCAATGTCAACGGACTCCCGGAACCTGTGTCATGTCTTTGCAGGTGGTTGGCTACCGTTAGGCCTGACTCTCTCCAGCTTGACCCTCATACCTCTCAGAGTCCAGCCCAGCATCTCTCGCTTTGGCCTCGGCTTCTGTGTACCGATCTATAGCGGCCTCGCACGACGAGTGGATATGGCCTTGTTCAACTACGTGTGCCCAGAACTCATCCCACCGGCCTACTGACACATCGCATCCGGGGGCAGAGCACTCTCTCGAGTCGTCATTCTGTATCACTGATGGCGGCCACTCTCCACCCGGTGCAACACCCAAACGCTACAACGACTAGCAGCTGTAGTGGGCGTGCGCAAGAGCCGAGTCCGCCATCGCCAACAATTCATCTTTCCTAGCCCGGTGTGTCGGATCCAGCCGCGAGGCAAGCATTCTCTCGGCCTCCTGCACTAGAAGTTCCCACAGGGCTCGTTGCGGGCCAGGTGATGCGGGCGAAGCTTGACGAGATTCACAGATGGTACGAAGAAAACCTAAAACGCCCGCCGCAGTCCCCTGGCAGTCCTCGTCACCACACCGGCCCGTCTGACGCCTCTAGGTCTTTCGCCCTCTATGAGGAGCGAGGATCGGTGGGTGAGGCTCAGGTCGTTGTTTGCCCTCACGCTGGACTCGAAGACCTCTGGACAAATGAATCCGAGTTGAACACCGAGATGCCAACGGGGAACATATTCAATTGCGGATGTTCGTCCAGGACTCGCAGCCTGCAGTACACCCGTAAGCCGCACAAACCCATTCGACGGGAATGTGATGTCTCTGAAGGCTAATACATCATAGTTCTGCCATTCAGTCTCTTTGTCCAGGTGATCAAAAAGTCCGGCGGCATACAGTGGCAAGTCTATGCCCGATCGCCTGCTTCCAACACCCCAGTTTCGCTCATCCTTAAGGACATCGAGCCAAGACGTAAGGAGGCCCATAAACCTTTGAAGCCACAAACGGGCTAGGAAACTGAAAAGGCCGACTAGGCATCTCAGAAATTGTATCTTGGGCCGATCAGGCTTCTCTGTCTTCGATTGCAAATCACTTCAGCGGCGGACTGCAGACATCGTTTGTACAAAGAGATGAACACACGATGTCCGTGTTGCGTATGAAAGTGTAAGTGTCCTACCTTTGTGCGCTGTATTGTAGAAGGATGCTAAAGCTTGGATAGTAACTCAACTAGATACACTGGCAAGCTGCTCAACGTAGTATTCCGCACCATCAACGGCGCCTTCACCGCGGGCTCCTTGAGTTCGATGCAAATCTTGCAATACGCAACCGCTTGGCGTACTGACCACCCCGTGGAGCCGACGTCTGCCCAGCTCTTTCCCCAGGCACACGTCAACATAATTCTGGAATGTCCGTCGAGTGAGTCCCAAGCACGACGATGCTTCACTATCAGGGGTATGTCGCTGTTCCTACAGACTTTACACGGCTTCATCTTACTGATTCAGCTTCTGGTCAGTGTATCAAGACACAAGTGTCTCGCTGGGGGATCGACCTCGATATATCGCAATGGACAATACGACATGCTTTCAGGAGATTTTCAATCCTGGGACTGAGAGCTCTTCACCGTCAGACCCACTCGAGTGCTCCAAAATTATGTTTGAGTTCTCAGACTCAGCAGGTATGCCCAAATGCTTGATCATCGTGTGAATGGGCGGCTTCAGACCCTGATACTCGTGACTAGATGCACAAGAATTCCATGCCGATCTTCAAGACGCCAAGCAGAAGCTGCGGATGCAGTACCTGCAGCAGGTGAGATGGGGAGACAGGCTTATCGGCCAGCTGTGAGTTCCCTCGTCCTGTGTCGAGATCCTGACCACTCTTAGCTGATGGATGAGCTCTTGTTCAGGGACATTCCTGGCGACCATATGATTCGTAACTTCATTTTACAGGATGTGCAGCTCAAAATAATTCTTGACCAGGCCACCAAGATGTTTCGAATGGTGGTCTTACGACGTGATCACTCGGCCTGTGTCACTTTCGAGTGTAGGTCCATCGATTAACCCTTTTTTGAGTCGAGCAAAGTCAGTAAACCGACCCAGAGGTCTCGGGCACTGTGCAATCACCAGCATCCCCAAGACTCAAACAGCAGGGTCCCGAGGTCTCACCTTGCGCCAGTTCATCTTGGAGCTCCTCACTCAATGATTTACACGCGTTTCGGTCAAGACGTCTCCGAGGGCTCCCCGCGTATCCTTGGAAGTTTGGAGTTGCTAACCGTCGATCAATATCATTAGTACCGCCAGACTTTCTCCAAAACCTCGCGGATGGCAAGGAGTCGGGGTATGAGAATTACCCTGCCTGTTTTGTTGACATCGGAAAAGATCGAATTAGTATTATCAGGCAAGCATCAGGAATGGATCCTCTTGCGGCTCTCTCGAAGGCTTGTAAGTATTCAATACATTCGGTGTTCGAGAATAATGGGCGCTGATATCACGCATGTTAGTCCGAGACTCCAACATGAGAAATGACCAGGTTGAGATTGAAGATGCCGAAATCAACTGAGTCTGGATCAAGGAAAGTGGATACTGTTGGCCTCGGGCCCCAGCGATATTCTCCTGATGCAAGATTACCCCGTGGGGAAATGGACATGGGGCCGCGCGAGGGGACGCTAACGTGCTCGTGTGTGGGTCGACGTAGCTGTATACGTCGATGAGGACGGCTATAAAACAAGGGGAAATTGGAATTAACTTGTCTGCCTGCCAATGAAGACTGTCCCCGTTTGTTGGGGAGCACTTCGAGCGGAGTTCTGCAGACACTTGATGTCCATGAGGGTCCACGGGTCAATGCACAATTTGCGGTAGTGCAATCCGGAGACAGTGGAGTCCAAGTTCGGTGCGGCGGCCCATACTTGTGTGTCCGCCGTTGGCAGGGCAAGCAATCATGATAGTCGGCTGGCCGTTTCCACCTCGACATTCCCCATACACTAAGAATATTTTCGGTTGAACATCGGGCCGGGATGATGTTGCAGCGTGTTGGCTCGGTCTATCACCACAACCGGCCCTGACGCCAAGCCGAGATGGCTTAAGACGAGGCCATGGTGCGTGCGTGGCTGGATACATATGTAGATGATTTCGAACCTTGATCGTTACGTGTGCAGTCGGTCTTTCATCGCTCGGTACCTAGGTATTCTAGTGAATGCCACCACTGCTTCGCGAGAAACCTTAGAGCGCCTACCTAGGTGCTCGGCTTTGGTTTCAAGCCCTCTATTGCAGTATACCGTGGGTTTTCGATGAAACTTAAAATGTTGTCAACAGTGTTAATTTTGGAAAGCCTTCTGGTCACAACTTTTGCACGGGGTACAGATGACCAAGTCAATTCCGACATTGACTATGGGACGTTCCAGAATCCCTCCAACAACGTGCGGCCGCGGTTTCGTTACTGGGTCAATGACGCTTCTCACAACCTCAGTCGTGTGGCCGAGGATGTACGAAGTCTCGCCCGTGTGGGTGCCGGAGGCCTTGAACTCCTCGGCTACTATTTGTATGGAGAGACCGGAAACTTTGGAGGACAACTCGACGCAGTACTTCAATCGGACTGGACCAAGTACGGCTTTGGAGGCGACGCGTGGAGTGAGTCTTTCGCCGTTCCTCACTCACCAACTTTCCAAGGCTTGGCTCCGAATGTCAGGCTCACCTTTTCATTACAGAGGATCTACAAGATGCCATCTTGACCACCGCTAGAGAGGAGAACCTATTAGTCGACCTGTCGTTGGGCCCAAATCAAGGCGCCGGGGTGCCAGCGCCATACAACGACGACGGCCTCCTATGGGACCTGGCTGCATTCAATGCAAACGTGTCGAAAGGGACTCAATACGCAGGGCCCATTCCAGGTTGGGGTGGAATATATGACGCCAACTCTCTTGTTGCGGTCACTGCAGGTCTGGTAGTCGCTCAGAATGGCTCCCATGTAACCTTGAGCTCCGACACATTGGCCGACTTTACATCTGATGTTGACTCTGACGGGCAACTGAATCTCCGTTTCAATGATACTGATGACGGGATTGAATACGTCCTATTCGCCTTCTATGTTGAACATCCAGAGACGCGAGAGGTGGTCCCATCGAACGATGCTCCGTCCGCCGTCCCACAATCACCCATCGAAAGCTATCAACAAAATGGGTCATGGGTAGTCGACCATTTTTCCAAAGCAGGTGCTCAGCTGACCACAGGATTTTGGAACGACTCTCTGCTCTTGGGGACGACGACAGGAGATGTCGGTACAGTGGGAAACTACTTCTGGGAAGACAGCCAGGAGTACGGAAGCCATTCACACGTCTACTGGACACCTGGATTGCCCAACACCTTTCGAGAGAACAGAGGTTATGAAATCAACAAGTATCTACCTCTGATCGTCAGTGCGAACCTTACCGGAAACCTCGCCGGTTTGAGTGCCTTCCCGAGCACCTACATTCTCGATGATGAGGACGGTGGCCAGAGCTATATTCAAGATTACGAACAAACTGTGGGCCCCCTACCTTGCGCAAACTTGTGAGACTTGAGTTGAGTTCTGATCCGAACCTAAACAGCTCACCGAATTGAATGCCCAGTACCTGAACACTCTGACGGAGTGGAGCAATAGCCTGGGGGTACAATTCTCTGCTCAGGTGGTCTATAATCTGCCAATGGATATGTTGGCTAACATTCCGCTCGTCAACGGCCCCGAATGCGAGACTCTGGGGCTTAATCATGACATTGATGGCTACAGGCAGTTCTCTGGCCCTGCCAACCTCGCAGGGAAACGCATCATATCCAGTGAAGCTGGAGCAGTTCTGTTCGCTGCATACCAACAGACCATTCCAGCGTTACTATGGGACCTGAAAAGGTCTATCGTTGGAGGAGTCAATCAATTCATACTGCATGGCTATCCGTTCTCCGGAAACTATGGGAATACCACATGGCCTAGTTTCACCACATTTTCGTACTTGTTCTCGGAGCAACATGGTCCCAACCAGCCGGCATGGGAATTCTACAACGAATGGCTCAACTGGACTGCCCGTACTCAATTCGTCGCCCAGTCCGGCGTTCCAAAGATGGACCTGGCCTTTTGGTCCAAGCTGGCATCGTACGAGACTGTCACGACACAATATTCGCCGACAGATCTTCAAGACGCAGGTATGTGTTTCGATGCCCTCAAGTGCTTCATGACATTAGATTTCTGAGTCGTAGAGGCAGGATACACATATGAGTACCTCAGCCCAGACAATTTGGATCTCCCTGAGGCATCTGTCGCAGACGTAATACTGGCGCCAACCCGCCAGGCCTTCAAAGCCCTGGTCATTCGCGCCAATGCCTCTCTCACCATCTCAGGAGTCAATCATCTCGTGGAGTATGCCAAAGACGGACTTCCCATCATCTTTTCCGGTGGTCTGCCATCGAAATTATCCGGGCACCAACAGGCCAGAGGCTCCAATATCACCGAGATCATACAAGACCTAACGCAACTATCCAATGTACACATCGTCCCATATGAAGGTCTGGCTTCATCTTTAGCATCCTTGAATATCAGTCCGCGGACTGCAGTCAACTCTAACGGATCCTGGTTTACGCATTGGCGCAATGACAGTGCGACATCTACGCAGTACATATTCGTGTACAACGACGCGACTGGGGTTCCGTTCGGCCAAGGTATTACCACGGGCAACATCTCTTTCGAGACGGTTGGACAACCTTTTCTTTATGACGCATGGACCGGAGATGTGACCGCCCTGGCGTCGTATCAACAGTCTGACACTCATACAACGTTACAGCTCGAGCTCGCTGGGAATCAATCTGTCATTGTTGGGTTTCGATCGAACGGGACTGGAGGGCACGCAGCAGAGGTTTCGCGGCCCATCGAGCTGCTGGCGAATGATTCGATTACGCTGCAAAACTGGACGCTCACCGTTGAAGCCTGGGAGCCTCCCGTCGACATCCGCGACATCGAAGCAGGCCCCACACGCGTCAACAGTACTTATTCTCTTGACAGTCTGGTGTCGTGGTCTCAAGTCTCAGACACCCTTACGAATGTGTCCGGAATCGGCTACTACCACACTACGTTCAACTGGCCGCTCTCCACTGCCAATGCGAGTCGATCCATATCAGGGGCTATCGTTGACCTAGGCGCCATCGTCCACACGGCTCGTGTCCTGATCAACGGGAAGACTATCCCACCGCTCGACCCGACGTGGGCCAAGGCGAACATCGGGTCGCACTTGACACCAGGTCTCAATACAGTCGATGTCATTGTCGCCACGCCTCTGGGCAATGGGCTCCGGGGAATTTGGACCGAATTGGAGACCAGTGGAAAGGCAGCAACCGCCACGCTTCCTGATCCGCCTAGTGTTGCGGACTACGGGCTTGTTCAAGATGTTCGAATCTTGCCTTGTGTATGAGGCGCAGCCCAGGTCAAAATGTGACTCTGGCTTGAGTACATAGCCTACATATTATTTGTCTTTGTAGACTTTTGGTCGAAAGTTTTGCGAAAAGCTATGTAAATAACACACCGAGTTTCTGAAAGGTGCTGAAACGATCGACATCGAATTCATTTCAGATGACAAATGTGAAGCCATAAGTGTTGCAACACCGACACGCTCGCAGAGATCACGCGGCTGGATTGTAGTGGAAGGGACAGAAGGAATCAGCAAAACATACTTCAGTATGTACTCAAGTACTGTGCAGTATCATGCTTTTTCCCACGCGCCATTTTCTTTCCATCCAACAGTGAACACACATCTTCAGCAGCCTCGGCAAATTCTACGCCCTCCATCTGTAGACGCCAGGCATCGCCCTCTTCATCAACTCCACACTATCTACGCGCAGCCGGCTCGCATCCGCCTGCCCGCGCTCCCCATCCGCAAAGCCCGAGGGCTTGCGCACGTAACCCATCTCCGGGGACGCGACGCGGCCGACGCGATGCGGCCGCACCGAGACGCGTTCATGAATCTTCACCCAAAGACGGCTTGGCCTTAAGGAGGGCGTGGGGCGTGAAAGGCGGTAGACCCAGCTTGCCACAAGTTTGGTTTTGTTTTGGATCACTTTCGCAGTTTGGACATACAGCCCACGTTGCACACCTGCTCCATAGCCTCTTATGCGCCTCGTCAGGACAGAAACATAACAACTGTCCCATGCCTTACAATTAAGAACTGGTGTTCAAGCCCACAAAGACAACCAAGACGGCTGCATAAGCAGCGGTACTAGACAGCACGTCCAATGGTTGATCAAGCACCAACGTCACGAAGACCCCGAAAGCAGCCACGCAGGCAGTCGTAGTAATCAGCCCGGTATAAAGAGTGTTGTGCAGGGCCATCAGCCACATGGGACCTACGAGGAGAAAGCCACCCACCGAAGCCAACAGAAGGCGGTTTGTGAATCCCTGAATGCTCGTTCGCCTCGCAATGCTTGGCCTCGCATCAGGGATGCTCCTGCGGCCTTCATTCGGCTCCCAAGTCTCCTTCTGCGTGTCGGGTTCGAACTCCCGCCAGTCGAGGCCATGGGGTCCATGAGCGGTAATAATAATGCCCGTCAGGAGACGATCCACACTCCGCTCACCAGTGGTTATAAAGACGTCGCGGGGCTTTTTGCTGTATTCAAGCATGAGTTCGTGGTCTTTGATAGCTTGTACTATGTTCCACGTCAGCATAGACTTTTGAGGATAGATACTGATTTTGTCTAATTTCGGGAAATCACAGCAAGTGCAACATACCGTAACTTGACAGGTCTGCTTCCCACGTAGCGGGCTCATCTCCGAACGTGCGCATATGAACCGCGTGCTCAATCAGTTTCATCTGAAGTTTCCGTATATGCATTCTTTGCATTTCGGCAAAGCTGATGCGGAATATTGGGTTGTCGTTCGGCCCAGTCGATTTGATTTCGCTGCCTAATACGTGGCTCAATACTCTGATAGCGAAATGCCTGATGGATCTGACGATGACGTTTCCACCCTGGACATTGGTGATCTCGGATATAAAATTATCTTTATGATGATTGAGAAGCCACTTCTCAGACGGGAGCGAGTTAACTTCAAAGGCAACTCGGTCTGGCAAGTTTCTCTGCGCCCCGGTAGGTGTGAAGTCTCTACTTCCAGTCACCGTTTGAGCCTCGTTGATGTTGGTAGAGCCGATCGGAATGCTTGGACTTCGAGGCGCAGAGCCCACGCTGGATGAACGTTGGAAAGATCCAGATGGACCTCGACGCGGTATAGAGCCGTTGGGGGTGTTGTCGGACCGAACGCGCTTTAAGCCGTCAGCTCGCTTTGGAGCCTGAGCATGGCTTCCGTCAGCGACAGAGGAAAAGTCATGTTTCACAGTGACATCTTCATTATTGGACGTATATCAGCTGCTCCGCTGTCTGTTTTCCTATTTTTGACGTGGGTGGTGAAGAGGAAGTCTTACTGTGAGCACCGCCCCTCGCCTTCTCGAGGTCTAGACTGAATGTCTCCGATCCTGAATCTGCACTGGCCGCGCCCATAGTTCTGGGATAGTAAGGACGCCGACGGGTTGATAAGACTCAGGCGTAGCCTGACACGTGCGAGACTTTGTGAGTAGCGTCTACCCATGAGTCCGCGATCAGCTTCGAAACCGTAGAGTGCATCGCACGCAGATGCTCCGAGGGCTCAGAGCCATGAATACTTCGTACGCAAGGGTGGCTGGTCCTGATGACTCAAATAAAATCGACAGTGCCTGCATGCATCTGGCTTGCATTAGTGTTGTCCGGCTGCTTACTGGCCACTAGATTTTGCAATTTTCCTGCGGCAGAGACTTATCGGGCAGGCTGGCCCCCCTCATTTTCCTGCAGAAAGTGGCTTCGAATTATTGGATTCCAGCCAAGCTGATAGGCTACGTGTATCCATCATCTTAATAGGCGACTTTCTTTGGGCGAGGGATAAATACAGGTAGGTCGACCTGCCAAAGCTGTCATCTTCCGATGCTCCAAGACGTCTTCGGCTCAGCAATCCTTCAACCCCAAAGACAGTGCTCCTCGCTTCTTTCCATGGTGAAAAGCAAGACATAGAAATTCAAAGCGTCACATTTTTGTTCAAAAACACCTGGGCACATATTTACTTTTCTGCCTTCGCGCGCCAGACGTGTGGGCACAGCGTCCATCATGGCCCAAATGTGCGACTGCAAAGACGACGACGCTCACTGGCTAAAAGTCACACTCACCTTGGATCGCAAGCTGGTCATCCAGTTCCCGCACGGCAGATGGGCGAAGTCATTCGCTACCTTCTTGCAAAGGAATCGCTTCCACCATAAAGCAAGCACATCATACGATACAAACGAGAAGCACCCACACATGGGAATTTTGCAGCTCCCTCCGACATTGGACTGCCTCAAACTTCGATATCCTGAGGATGGTCTTATCTTCGCTTTCACCAGCGCCAAAGCTGCCAGTGAATGGGAACGGAACTCCGGTGGATTATGGGTCAAGCTGACTCAACCTCACGAGAAGAAAATACGACTCCGGCAAGAATGGACACCTAAAGATTGGAGTGCTAAATTTGCCGAGTACGATACCAGCAACGACAAACTGAGACCAGCCAGATCAGAGCCGTCACATGCGAACACTATACCACCCGTTGCCGATAATCGAAAAGATCAGGAAGCTCGCGAAAGGGCTCAGAATTCCTCCACACTTGCCAAACACCTTAGGGGACAGACATAGCATGTTATATATAATATATTACGTAAAAGTAACATTTTATATTATTATTATATAGCATATTGATTTAATATAGCATATTATGTATAATATAGTATATTAGTTTAATA
>JALRMF010000574.1:0-22907 GCA_026120015.1 Dendrostoma leiphaemia
ATATTAATATTTTTATTATAATATACCTAGATAATATTTTTATTTTCTCGCTAAATAAGAAAACTTACTAAAAGCATCTTTAAATAATTATAAATTAGCTGGTATAAAACAAATTCTATGCTAAACCATTAAAGTATTCCTTCTTTTAAAATAAAATAAAATTTTTAGGATTTATTATTAATACCTAAAATGTTTAAATAAACTTTTAGCAAGTGAAAACTATCTAAGATTAGCTAATATTTACAATATACTAGGATATTTAAAGCTTTATTAAATTCTGCAATTTTTATCAACGCTTTATCTACTAATTCTTAGAGATTATACGGCTTTTAATAAGCATATTAAAGAATATAAAGCAAAGCTAAAAACTTTGATTATTTAATCTAAAAGCGCTAAAATATACGCTAGCTTTTAATGCCTTTTGCTAACTTAAATTAGCTTTTTATATTATCCTACTCTTATATTATTTTAATCTAGGAAAACTTTGCTAATTGCAAACTAATGCTTTTAACTATATTATTTTAAGCATTTTCTTTTAAGCGTAAAAAAAAAAACAGCAAAATAGCATAATACTTAATTGCATTTTAGTTTAAAAAGCTAAGCAATGTAAAAAGTAGATAGGAAATATATAATTAAAAAATGTTTGCTATTATATTATTATTTAAGCAATAGTAACATTATCTAAAGAGAGCCAAATTCTCTATCTTTATTTTTTTAAATTATTTTAACCTTAAGAGATTTATAAAAGCTAAAAAGCTAATAATAAAATAAATCTATTAGCTTATATACTTATTAAGGTTTAATTTTTAAATTAAATATATCCTAGGCAAAAAGAATTTAGCCAATGCGCTATCTTAAAAACTAAACTATATTAAAGAGCGTTTTTAACTGCTGCTAATAGCTTTTGCAAACTTTTATTCTAAGGTTATTGCTTTTATCTAGGCTAGTATTATAATTTTAAAAAGCCTAAGGGCTAAAGACTAGTTAAACTTAGCTAATTTATAATTGTATCTAATTATATAAATATATAGCATTAAAGTATATAATAATACTTAAAAGTATAATTAAGCAAATATATAAAACTTATCTAATAATTAGCTTAATTTTATAAACCTAGCGCTAGGTAGAAAATAGTTGTTTTTAAGAGGCTTAGCAAGTATTGCAGCTATTAGCTTTAATATATATGCTGCGCTGCTTTTTTTTCCTTTAATAAAATTAATATAGATTAAATAAAAGCTAGATTTAGGGATTTAAGAGATTAAATATATGTTTTTTAGCAATTATTTTAATATATTACTTTAAAAGTATAAGATAAAAAATAAGCTTTTATATTATTGTTTGCATATATATATTTTTAAATAATAAGCGCTATGATAAAAAATTTTAAAGATTTTTTATAATTTGCCGCTAGGTAGACATTAAAGATTTCAATAAACTTTAGCCAATATCAGCCGCTTATTTTTTTAAAAAGAGATAAAAAGTAATGTTAAAAAGTATATTATTAAGTATTTAATATATCAATAAAGCTTTTTACACTGCTATTATCTATATAATAAGTTAGCTAGCCTACTATGGCCATCTAGGCCTATAGCTAAGCTATTAATAGATTTTATTATTAGTTTGCCAATAGTCTAGCATAATAATAAGTTAATTAATATAATCTTTATAATTATAAACTAATATAGCAAAATATTGTTTTTTTCCCCAATGCTAAAGGATATTAATACTTATAAACTTGCTTAGCTATTTTATATTAAAATTAAAACTAAATATAAGCTATTTAAGGGCATTGTGTTAGATAGAGGTTTGATTTTTATTAGCTAGTTCTAGAGAGTGTTAATAAACAAAAGCATAGCTCTTAGATTTTCAACTGCGTTTTATCCTTAGATAAATAAATAAATAAAATAAATAAACTAAACGTTAAAATATTACCTTTAATATTTTATTAATAACTACTAAATAAACTAAGCTATATTATTATTATTAATGCATTTTATAATAAATTCTACTATTAGCTTAATAAATAATAAAGCACTATTTAAAGTATTATATAAATTTCTCTCCTTATTTCTTTTTAGACCTAGTAAATTTAAGAAAACATATAGCAAAGGCGCTGCTTATCTAATAAAAGCAGAGAAAATTCTAGCAGTTAATAATAAGCTAGAGAAATTGCAATAGCTTTAAATATTGCTGCAAAAGCATTAAACATAGGCAAATAAAATAATAATAAAATATTATAATTATAAACATTAACTTATGTCTTTTAATGTAGGATTATAAATGCTATTATCTACAAAAAACCTTAAGCTTTAGAAACCTAGAAAACTCTAACTAAGATATATTAAACTTTTTAAGGTTATTAAAAAAATCGGTTACTAAGCATACTAGTTAATATTGCTAGAGAAATACTTTTGCAGGCATAATATCTTTTATGTTAGCCTTTTAAAACTATAGAAAAGGAATTGAAAAAAGCTAATACAAAAGCTGGCAAATCTACTTAACCTTAAAAAAGATAATGTAAAATAAAAGATTAAAAAGGTTTATAATAAGATAATTTTAAATAATAATATTTATTACTTAGTAAAGTAGAAAGGCTAATTGAGTAAGTATAATAAATAGATTTTTAAGGATAACTTAGGGAATGCTAAACAAGCTGTTTAGCAGTATAAAAAGTTTAAAGGAAAATGTTGCTAGGCAGGAGAAAACTAGGCTAACAATTAGGATAAACTAGCTAAGATTATTTAAAAAAGTTAATTAAAGAAAAAGAATTAATAACCTAGAGAGTTAGAGAACCATTTTATATTTGCAAGGGCACGCTAGCCTAAATATTTTAATTAATATTATTAAATAAAACAAACTATAACAAAAATAAGCTATAATACTAAACATTTATTCTTTAAAATGCAATTTAAGATAAAATCCCACTTACTCGCTAAGATAGGAAATATAATAGTTTTAGCAAATCTAAAACTACTTATTTAAAATAATTATAATAGCGCTATAACTATCACCAAACTAGAAAAACTTATCTAAGCGCAGAATCTAAAAGTTTAAGGTTAAGATATATATATTTTAACTTATATTAATAATACCCTAAATTAACAATTTTTTTTAGAAAACTTAATTACTAAGCTTAGAGCAAGGCAAAGCAGCAATATTTTTGCAAAAGCTGCATTAGCGTATTTTAATAACGCTATCCCAGCTTATAAAACTTTTGCTAATAATTACAAGGTTATTGTTTATTATTTTATCAAAGCTTGTTTTATTTAATTAAATATAAAATATAAACACTTATAAAATAAAAGTAATTTATTATGCTAAGCGGCAAAGGCATTGCAAAAGCGTCCCTTAGCATAGGCAAGCGTTTTAAGAACTATACTAAGTTATTAAGAGAAATTAGCAATAATAGAAATCTATTATAAAGATTAGTTAATTGGCTAGCTTAGCTTAAAAATATAAGAAAAAAGTACTTATAGCAGGTTTTTTTAATAATATTATAAGCTTATTATTATTGTTAAAATTATTAAAATTATTAATACTAAGGACATACTCTTAATTAGCAATACTACTAACAAACTAAGGCGCACTTTAAGCACTATTACTCTGCAAAGCATTAATAATATTATTATTATTAAGGCTAAGTATATTAACAGCAAATATATGCTTTGAATTACGCTTATAAGCGGCTAGGATTTTATTAATATGCGTAGATATAATATTGTTTATATAGTTAACTATATAAGGAAAATAAGGATAAAGATAATAATAGAAATAGGATGTGTTTTACTTACCAAAGGCAGGGCTTTTAAGATATTAAGCAAAGCTAGTCTTAAATAGCTTTTGCTGCTGCTAGTTAAGAAATTAGCGCACTTTAAAATATTAAACAAGCTAATAAACTATACAAAAGTTAGAACTATAGCTAAGCAAGGAAAGAAAAAGTAACAATATTTACTCTTTTTATCAATTAAAATTTAAAAAAAGTTAAATACAAGCTTAAATGCATAATAAAGCATAATAGCAACTAGCAATTAATAATTAAAGATTAAAAGTAAAAAAAAAAACCAAACATATACAATAAAACAAATCAATAATTAAAGGCAGCAGGCAAGTTAAAATTATTGCATAAAAAAAAAGTTAAGGTTGCAAGTTAACGCATAAGATAAGTATGCGCTTTTATACCTAGACTATAGAAAGCTTAGATTATCTATTTTGCTAGCTACCGCCTACTAATTGCAGCCGTTGCTATTATAAAAAAAGAAATAATAAAGCGATTTTACCGCATAGGCAGGCTATTATACGCCTTTAAACAATAGGCTATTAAAAAATTAGCTATTAAAAAATTTAAGCAAAAAAGTATAAGGTTAAATAAATCTAAGAGGTTAAAAAGGCAATTAAGGTTGTAAAAAGGGGCTAAAACCCAAGCAATGAGTTAAGTAAAAAGTAACTAATTAAAAAGCTGTGAGAAAAGCTATTGGCTCTATTACTAACCACTATTGCTATTATTACTATTTTTGCTTATTTTAGCTTAAGGATTGCAAAAGAGGCGTTTAAGGGCGACTGCTACTAGGGAGGAAACAATTGTTACAACTAAAGCTAAAAAGGTTTAGTTGTAAAGTGCAGGGCTAAGGTTTGCCAAGGTCTTATAAGGACCCTTTGGCAAGGCCGTACAAAGGCCGGCACTTTCTCTTTCCTCTTTAAGATTTAGTTCTATATAGCAGCTACACCTAAGCAATTAATCCTTTCTTTCTCTACAACTAGTGTGGTTATTTTGCCTAGTGATCCTTTGTGTTTAATAATAAAACATTAACAAAATATTTGTTAATATAGTAAATAAATCTAAATTATATTCACAGCATAGTAATTAGATTTAATAAGCACATTGATTAAATTTATACTATTAATAAACAAACAATAAAGCTTTATAAAGATTTCCGTTTTAAGTATAGCTTTATCTTTAGTGTTTTTAGCTAAAGCCTAAAGTTTTTAAATATTATATAATTAAATAGCTAAGGAAAATTAGTAGCAATTATATATATATATATATTTATTAGTAAGCATATTAATCCTCTTTTAAAGGTTTAATAACTAGCTTAAAGCTATTTCTTTATATAAGTATAGCTAGCAGGCTAAGCTTTTGTTTATAAAGCGATTTAAGTTATAAAAAGCAGGCAAAAAAAGCTTAAATTAAGTTTGCTAAGAAGGCTAAAACACTAACCCTAGCATAAAAACAAATGCTTAAGCTAGCTAAAGTTAAAGGTTTAAAGAGCATTTTGCAATATTAAAAAATTTCTATAATCTTTAATTTGTTTATTTACTAAAGCTTTAAATTAAATTAACGTAAATTAATAAGGTAATTAGAAAGGCTAAAATAGAATTAAAGTAAATGTAGAAAAAAAGTAGGGCTTTTATCAATTTAATCAACTGCGTGGAAATAGGTGGATGGATCTGTTTCTAGGTACTCTAATGAGTCGCTGCAGTTTCAAGTCTAACCAAATGAAGAGGGTTGGGAATCACGAGTGCCCGTTCAAATGTTCACTGTCCTTTTGGAAAGCTGGCGAATCCAAGCCGCCAATGGTCCCGCACCGCAATTTTCATCTCTGGACGGAATCGGGCGCATGCCGGGATGTCATCGCCTGCAAGGGGGGGCCGGTAATCATCTATGACTCACTATTCGTGAATATCAACCGCCATGTTTCTTGTAGGAATTATTTGAAGCAATTTACATAGCTATAGCATTGCTTCATCGGACGCTTGGGATGGATCGAGCAACGACATGCCCGACGACCATAAAGAGCCCTACACCATGCCTTTGAGCCCCCACTTGGACACTGTACAATCCAAATGTCTTCTCGAGCCGATCGACTTCCGTGACAGGGCCCAGTGCACGGAACTGCTCCGACAGCGCGCCATATGCGGCTGGGCAAAAACACCGGACTTCATCACAGCGTGGCAGGAGGCAATGGACGGTGGAACCAAGTCCATGTTCTGGATTAAGCCCAACGCGCAGCCGGACCTGCGCGCGGGGCACGTCTCGCTCGACTGCGAGGCCGAGCCGCCGGACCTGGAGCTCGCCGACCCGCGCGACAAGTCCGTCCTGACCATCGCGCGGTTCTTCATCCTGCCAGAGCACCGCAGGGGAGGCATCGGGCGGGCCACGATGGAGACGCTGGAGCGGCTCGCGGGGGAGGAGCCCTACGGGTCGCCCAGGTGCACCGCCATCGCCGTGACGACGCTGAGTCGGAAGTACTACGATGACGACGAGGGCCGCGCAGAGTACGAGTGGGCCGAGGGGCGCGGGGCGCCAGAGAGGGGAGCAAGCAATGAGGACTGGTACGCACGGATGGGGTATGTCAAGTGGAAGGACCAGCCTCTCTATCCGAACCACAGGCCTGGTTTCGAGGATCACAAATTTCTGGCAGCGTACATGAGGAAGACCATCGTGTAAGAAGCGGACTGATGTTCTTCCGGGGGGGACGTTGAAGCCCTCGGGAGGCAACTCGCATATTAGACGTGTCGAGACGCATTTGCATAGCATACGTAGGTAGCCTCAGCAGTTTATCAATAGAGATCGACACAAATATTGTGAACCAAACTTGTCGCCCAAAGCCAGGGTCGGGCCTCGTCAACTTACCTGGTCAGGCAATGCTCGACTGCACGCCCTGTAGACAGAAAAGCAGATACTACCACAGTACTGTAGCAAGGGCGTGGATTAGCGCCGTCCTCGGCAGCTGCCGCTCTGAGGGTTCCAGGTTGATATAAGCTAGGACTCGCAACCTTTCCGTTCCCCGACGTATTCGAGTTTTGGAAACTCCCAACTCACAAATTTCACAGTGATGTCTTTACACTGCACGCGCATCACGAACATGAGCACGCTTGAAGATCACGAAGATGTCCAAATCACCGCGCAATGCCTATGCAAAGCTCACACCTTCACCGCCGCCGTCCCGCGTTCATCACTCCCTCTCGAAGCCACAACATGCCATTGCACTTCCTGTCGCCATGTCACAGGCGCGATGTACTCGATCGATGCGGTCTGGCCAGGAGACGACAGCCTCATTCGCCAATCTTCGCTGAAGATGTATGATTTTTCCGAGCGGATCAAGGTGCTCTTCTGCGGAACGTGCTCGAGCACCATGTTTTGGGAAACGCCACGGAGCGGTGCCGGTGCCGGTGCCGGAGAGGAGGAGAGGGAGTACGGAGTCTTCACGGGCGTACTGCAGAATGATGGCCCGAAGCGACTCGTCAAGATCATGGAGCACATGTTCGTCGGTGATACAATCGATGGCGGCGTGAGCCCGTGGATGAGCAGGCCGAATGGCGATGGCGAACCGGTGAAGTGCTGGTTGGGAAGGCGAGATGTGAGCGAAGACGTCGCACACGACTGGCCACAGAATGCATTCCCCGCCGCCGATTGGAAGAGCGGTACCGCAGAGGTACCAATTCGTTGCCACTGCAAAGGTGTCGATCTCGTTTTCCGATCCGGTCAGGCGCTCCAGGATTTCGCTGGGATAAAGGAAGAGGACTTGCCTCGATTCGTCGATCCGGTCAGCAGGAAACCTGTGGTTGGAACGGATGCATGCAACTCTTGTAGATCGTCCTTTGGGGTGGACTTCTTCAACTGGACTTTCGCTGTTCTGAAATATCTCGGGTTTGCGTTGCCAGAAACCCGACCCCAGGACTCGTCTGGGTTTCCCACGACGTTGCAAGACCTTTTCGCAGCTGTATCAGCACCGAAGGAGCTTCGCGATCCAAGGTTGGGTTCTCTTGCTGTTTACTGCAGCTCTGATGGTGTCAAGAGATACTTTTGCGCTGACTGCTCAGCATGTATATTCTACGCTGCTGATAAGACACTTGATGTTGTCGATATAGCCATGGGATTATTCGATAGCGAAGAAGGAGCAAGAGCCGAGGGGACTTTTCTGTGGCTTATAGGAGGTCCCGTTAAGCACAGAGACGATATCAAGGATGGGTGGAGAGGAGACTGGTTGAAATGCATCGAGAATGAATCCGAGGAGTGGAGGGTGAAGAGGGGCTTCCAGAAATGGTGGCGGCTTCGACAATGAGTACAGCGCGGTGAAAATGGAAATAAAGAGACTGCTCACATTCCATACCTAGGTACCTAGGGAAAGGGATCCAAACAATGTAATTGAAACACAACCACCGAACCTCCCAGACGCAGCGTACGAAAGTAGTGAAGCAGTCAGTAACCAAGGTCTGTCGTAACTCTACCGCCTTTCCTGCGACTTCTCCGCGAGCAGCTGCACGACCAATCCACCGCCAACCGCTGCACCACTGTGGATCGCAGTTGGTATAGTCTTCGTATCAGAAGCAGCATCTCCGGCCGCGAAAACCCCATGTTCACTCGTCTCATGGTAAGGTCCGTAGACATTGACTTGCCCGCCAGCGCCGGTCGACAGTCCGAGTTGGGCCGCGAACGGTCCGTTCACCTTGACTCGGGGAGAATGAGCCTATGGTGCAGCCCAAGCAGTGCATCAGTATTTGTCACCCTAAAATTTGGGAACTTCAGAGGGTGCAGGATTCTCACAATGAAGTCTTCCTTCCTCTCGGTGCCATCCTCGAGTGTCACCAACACATCTGCTGCATAACGTCCAGAGATCAGCTTGAGGCTCTTGATGCGGCGCTTCTCGACAATGACTCTTGTCTCAAACTCTGCGATTCGTAAGTTCGTTTGGAGTTCCTCCGCCACCTTCTCGTCACCATTCGTGTAGACTGTTAGTGTCTTGGAGTACTGGAGGGCCATGTTTCCGACGTGTGACGCCTCCGCTGCATCAACGAGCGTGTCCACGGCCAACAAGCCGGCGGAATCTCCCCCCTTCTCCTCGTATCCTTGGTAGAGGAGGGACTGAAAGCTAGCACAATGTGAGCTGCTGCACGGAGAGTTGGTCGCAGGGAGATTAAGGGTTGACTCGCTCACATTCCGTAGCCCCAGCACTCGTCGTATCCTTCGATACCTTCCGGCACGACGTCCTCCACACCAGTGGCCAAAACAACCTTGCGACCTTTGTACAGATTTCCAAACCCGTCCGTCGCCTGGAAGCGTCCTGACTCTAGCTTCTCGACTTTCTCAATATAGGCCCTCTTGAATTCGACCGAATCGTACCGCGCCAAGATGTCCCCCTTGGCCTTTGTTCGGAACACCTTTGGATCAACATGGTCATACCCCAGAACACCGTGTAGGTGCTCCGATCGAGCATTGCGATAGACACCCGAGTCGAAGAGGATCGCCGTCTGGAGCTGTCGTGCGACGGTAGATGCAACCGCGAGCCCCGCCGGGCCGCCGCCTATGATCAGAACATCGTAGAGCTTTGCAGACATGACGAGATCGTGTCGAATTGGGTGGAACGAGAAACAGTGGCAGGACACTGTTCGAGGCTATAGAATCTAATAATGATATACTGGAGGGAGTCTTAATCCATGGGAACGGCACGTTTAATATAGTCGTCAAGTGGTCACGATATTTTGCGATCAGCTGACAGAATACGGTGGATCCCTAAAGTTGCCTGACACCACATCTGCAGGTGTCAGCTTCTGATTGAGGCGCAGGTGTGGTGGGCAAATACTGCAAGCATCACCTATCCCCGGAGGCTTTTCCCGAAAACCCTGCCAGTGTCGGTGACTCGTATACGTCCCCTGATTCAAGGGGGAGGGGAGGGGGGAAGCAGGACCTGCAGAACGCCCATCAGCTGATTCCAAACCCGACTTCACATCGCATTGAAGTTCGCAGTATTTCAAGTCGATGAAATCTGTGTCATTGGGAACGTGTAACCCATTACCTACCTAAGTAGGTAGTTCAGATGAGTTGCAGTGTGCACCTATGAGGTCGCGAGTAGTTACTTGGGTCATAATCGCATGGCATCAAAGAGGCTCGATTGTTCGCATAGCAGGATCGTCTATATCAGTTGGCGATAATTTTGGGCTACTTCCGTGATTGCCAGACGCCCGCTTGATATGTTCCATGAAGCCTTCTGTGTAACACAGGGCTCTCGCCGCAAGAGCCATTGCGTCTATGGCAATCTCAGCCTTTGAGCAGCGAACGTGGCAATGATGGAGATGAGGACAGTAAAGCCACATCCGACGATCATCGCCGTTGTCCGAATTCGAATAATAGCTACCATCGTGTTCTATAGGCAATACAATACCTACTCCTGGCTTCCCAGCTCGGCTGATAAGATCCTTAGCAGCACTGCTGACACCCATTCCAGTAGCACCACGACTGCCACTGCTAACGACTCCCTTCTCCCAGACGTCTACAAGATTACCTAGGTATTCCCGAATGAGTCTGTACTCGAATGTCAGTCTAGCCCGTACTATAGAAGAGATTGATGATGATATCAAGACCAATGGATTCACGTCGACTTTCCTATAGCATCTGATCCGCTCTCTGGCATTGGTGACTAGGCCAAGCTTTCCCATATCCTCATCCAAGACTTTCAATTCACATTCATTGTGAGGACCCAGAGATCGATTTGATTGAAAGGGCCCATGCTCTTTTATGGAGTATGACTTGTAACTCTAAGAATGCATTGACAACTGTGTACAGGAAAAAAGGAAAAGAAGAAAGAGGAGAAAAACTGTAGTCGTTGCAATATCAGTGGACGAGGTAAAACCCAATGTAGGTGAATTTGCGAGCTGGAGATGCAGATAGTAGTGTGGGCGCTGAACCTGTGAAAGTGTGTATATGGCCTTGTAGTGAAATGAAGGAACGAAAGAACTTTGAAAGCTATCAGCACTTCAAACGGCCATGTTCAATTAGCTGTCACTTCCAAGAAATACCTTTTGAATGTGCGTGCCCCCCCAATTCCCCCTACCACAGATGGACTATGTTTAGAATGGATCCCCTGGTTTGCAAACATGAACATTTGCAGAATGAAGTTGCACAGCTCCCTTTTTCTCACAGAATAATGTTAATCCATAATGTCTACATAACCAAGGCGTCGTTCTGTGCAATGGACACCGAAAGTATGAAAGCTGGCCGGGCATTAGGGCACTGGCTTGTATTCCAATTTATAAAATGAGTAGGCTGTCTAAATTAGCAGGATATGTCTGACTTGCGCCACCCAGAGTCAGCTGTTCATGCTTGTGGGAAACTGTGAACCTGTGAATCGGCCAGTGTATGCTCAAAAGGGGCTCACATGGCCATACGCCCCAGCCTTCCAGGCCTTCCCACCACAGAACCTTGTCTGCTGCACCTCCTACATGGCCGACAACAACAATCATGCACAATTCCTTGTTGGTGCTGTCCAATCTGGGTTTGAGAACAATGTACTTGAGCACATAGCTGACGCTCCCGCGAATTCCTAGTCCGTAGGCCCGATCTTGGGGTTTTCCCCTGCATGACGACCTGGAATGACAATTAGAGGCCCGCGAACATTTGCAAGCTGGACGGCAGTGAACTGATAGTCGTTGACTTTCTGCGTTCGCGATTGTCCATGATTATGTATGAAAAGTTCCTGGACCTCGAAAGATACCCACCCAAGCCACACCGCCGGTAATCAGTCACGCAAGTTCTCAAGCGAGATCTCGGCGATTCCAATCGACCAGAATTCCCGTGTTTGGACTCACCTATGCAGGAAGGTGTGCATTCACTCCATTCATCCGTCAAGGACCACTTGCAACCCGACAAACGTAAGTGCCCAGCTGCCGGTTGAAGATCAAAAAGCGGATCTGTTTGAGCCAAGAATGAATTAAGACACGGGTGTGGACCGCTCAACTCGCAAGCGTTCCGAGGAGATGCTTCTCGGCCCCAACGATCGGACGGTGGCCCCGAGACTCGCAGCTCAGAGTCTGCCTGACGATCCAGCTGAGAAGCCACGCTCAGTCTCCCTTCCAGAATGCGATCAGCTCGAGCTGCCTCGTCACGCGGCAATGCCGAGCCCGGCCTGCGGGTTCAAACTATAGTCTCGGGCTCGGAGCTATAGCGCTTGAACGAGTGCCAGCCCTCACAATCTCGGCACAGTCATTGATAGCTGCCAGGCGAGATATGGAGTCCTGCACGACGTCTTGATTTCAACAGTCATCACACTTGATGTGACGTTCGCTATTCTTATGCCACCAGGGCACATGTCGCTGACCTCGGGGAGATGATCTAGGTGAGCTGAGTCATGTGTACCTGGGCAGAATTCTCCGAACAGCGCCTTACGAGGATTGAACCACTTTTTACGAAGTACAACGCATCGTACCCGTGAGAATTGTTTGCCAGCGCTGGCGGAAAGAAGGCCGCAGGAACGCCAACAAGCTTCTGTGCTCGAGTCAGCGGTCTTGGACTCGTACATCACTCCCCACCCATCTCCTCCCCAAGGCTTCAGACTCTGCGCCGCCAGCGGCCGTAAGGCAGCAGCAAAGAAGAGCACCTAGGTAGAGTTGGATAATCCACACTTAAAATACCAGGGCAGCGGGAATAGGAACTTGCTGTCGGCCAATCTCCCATGTGTCCATCTCTTCTCGGGATAATCTGCTCCGGGATTTCTTCAACTGAGATGATCAGTGGATCTTCATTTGAACATTTGATTTGTCTGTATGCGACGATAGAGCTCGTTCCAAGGTTGGGCCGGCTTAAGGTTGTGGCATGGTTTATTTTGATCGCCTGGCTTCTCAAGCCCTCCTCCCAACGCCCGCACATCGTTTTCCAAGACGACGTGGATGGGGCTCACGATGGCGGTCTAACTCGAATAGTCATTCGATTCGGTGCTACTGTCTCGATCAGTCCACACGGCGGACCTGTCAACCCAAGGCCTGCTCCGCTCCAGACCGGGGCAGAGTGTTGACACTGTCGTGCGACAAGTTACCGACGAAACGGTACGGAGCTGGCCCGAAGTGAAGTGATTTCCCGGCACAGGTGCTGCAAAATGGGGTCCCTACCAGACGTATGGATATTTGATCGTCGCCGAGAGCGCTCCTGGTGCGGAACCGGGACTTGGTACGGATATAGGCCCAAGGCGAGGAGGACTTACTTTGTAGCAAGAGGACTGGTGCCTATCAGTATCATGCTGAGCTGCGGCCTCCACCGGATCTGCAGTGGGCACTTTGCTGCTCCGGTCCCGAGACCGTGGACGCGGCGATACGATAAGGCTCCGTGCCTCAAACCTCGAGCAGCTGGAGCCTCGTGCACAGCAGCTTGTTGAGACTGTCCTGTCTCCATGGGGGTCGGGTCCTTCAAGTGTCCGTTCTGATTTGGAACATGCATCTTTTCCTGCCCTTCGTGGAGCAAAGCTCAAGGGGGGGTTGGTACTCTCCTGGCCCCCTCCGCCCATGTGGGTCCTGAATGGTTCCTTGCTAGAGGACTCGACTGGGGCGTCAATCTTGAGAAACCCCCCACATTTATCGCCCGGTTTTGCAATCTCTCAAGGCCTCCCGGTTCGAGCAAATGCAGGACTTTGACATCACGCACGCTCCCGATCAAGACTGCCGTCCCAGGTTGCTGGGATCGATGGTCGGCGGGGATCGGAACGAACTCGCGACAATCCCCAAAAGCGGTCTTGTCACGAGCCAGCCTTTTGAGGTGGACTTTTTCTCTCCCCACTGACGATGGTGGACACAGAAGAGGGCCCTAGAATGCAGCGACCAGGACACATGAGTCGGGCTCCATGTAATTTCCCCCAAATGATGACCTTGTCTTTCGCCACAATCTTGGACCAGGGTCTGCCCCTTACCATACCACGTGCTGATCGGCAGGTTGCTTGGGTTTGCATCTGGCAGATGACTGACTACCGGCTGGGGGCCACCGCGCTTTTCAAGGGCGTGGAAACCAGGAAACCAGGAAACCCAAGGCACGAGAAAACAGTAGCAGTTGCACCACGAGCAGAGCAGAGCAGAGCCAGAGCCAGAGCCAGAGCAATTTCCAACATTCCACGGGAGCCACGGGAGGATGGCAGCAGCATTTGACATCAGGAGCCTAGACTACAAGCCCGTCCACCTGGAGAAGAAGGAGATCCGTCTGTTGGAAATCCAGTCCGGGCGGGATATAAACGATCCTGTCGTGAGCCGCCTGATCAATGTCAGGGTCACCGCGGACCTCGAGTACGTCGGCCTCTGCGCGCTGCTGCGCGAGTCCGAGGAGCTCAGCACCGAGGAGCTCTGGGTCAACGCCTGCAAGGTCAGCGTGCCGACCAACGTCGGCGTCGCACTACGACATCTGCGCGCCGTCTTCGTGAGAGACCGGGCAGCGCTGTACCCGCCCGCGCCAAAACACATCCCCCCGTCATCATCACCATCACCAGCAGCAGCGGCAGCAGCGGCAGCAGCGGCAGCAGCAGCAGCAGCAGCAGCAGCAGCAACCACAACAACGACAACAACAGCAACAACAACTACAACTACAGCTACAACAACAACACCACCGCCCGCCCGCCGGCCACAGCGCGCCAAGAAACAGCCCGGGTGGCTGAAGCACCTCGTCAAGGGCATTCGGGAGATCCTGCCCGACGAGGCCGGCTCCTCGCTCCGCCCCTCGCCGCTGCGCGTCTGGCTCGACTGTCTGTGCATCAACCTCCGGAACGAGGACGAGGCCGAGCAGAGGCGGTCCCACCTGACGCTGGCCTACGAGTCCGCGAGGCTCACGGCCGGGTGGCTTGGGGAGAAGGACCCGACGTCGGACCTGGCCGTGGCCACCTTCAAGGAGCTGGCCGCCGTGTTTCCGAGGAACTTTGGCGACCCGCAGGATAAGACCGACCACCCCGAACACTACTCGCCGAGGATGACATGGCTGGCCCCTTTGAGTTCTGGGTGGGAGAACGACTTCACGATCAATGGGAGGCCGGAGAAAGGGCCTAAGCTTGTGGCCGTGACAAACTTTTTCAGCCGCCCTTTCTTCAAACGACAGTGGATACTGGAAGAATTGACGCTATCCAAATTTCCTGCTTTCCTGCTGGGCGACGAGCTTGTCTCTTGGAAGGAGATGCTGCAGTGGAACCGAATGAACAGTGAGTTTTTTCTTTTTTTTATTCTTTTTTTTTTAAACATCCCATTGGTACTCTTTATGACGCGGATTATTGCCCGCACAACATAACCCGTGTCACCTCTTGGGCGACTGTTGCATTTTCATCAATCCATGATAATGGGACAGTGGCTGACGCGCGCCTGGCTAGCTGAGTTTGAGAAGGCGGGATGCGACGGAGTCTCGGCCGAGGCTCTACATGCCATCAGGGTCATGCCCAAGATCGATATCGGCGTCGTTTTCACCCTGCTGGACGACTACGAACGCCGACGGGTCGACGGAACTTGGAACACACCAGAAATCTACACAAACACCACCAACTCGACGTTTTCGACAAGCAGTCTTTCAGATTACCCGGGAATAAGGCCTCCCACAGCAATACACAACGATAGATGATGGAAGGTTTCCTGCGGAATTCAAGCGGGAGCGATCTGGTCAAGATCACGACAGATGGAGCCGCCCCCTTTGGCTGGATCATACCTGGAAGGCCAGCCACTCTCGGAAAGCATTGTCATATCCGGCAATCCTCTACGTTTGAGCCACGGCGGACTGATACTCCGAGATTCCGTGGCACGAGATACCTAAACAACATCACCTATATAATTGGATTTGGACTTGATCGTCATTCATTATGTCTCGGCGGTGGTGTCAAAAGTCCTTCAACGTGACCGGTGGCGTATCTGGAGCATGTGAGCGCAAAATAGACCACGGTAGAGCGGTTGACCCGGTAGTTCAGCGGGAGGTCATTTACATTTACATACCCCGACTTTGTGCACCAAGTCTTTTGTGGTCGCAGCGATCAAGACATGTCATGAAGCGTACGTAGCGTTTGGTTTAGTGAAAGCCTGGAGTTCTCGAAGAGGTTGTAGACTGGCATGGGGGGGGGGGGCCATGGCAAAAGGTCAGGTCTGCGAATTTTACCATTTTTCAGCTTCGCTAGAAGCCCGTGATCGCTTGAAAATCAAGCAGATGGGAGGCGTCGGACCAGTCTCTCGACTTCGTCGTCTCACTTGAGACCGAAGTCTTGAAAGTACAGGTGACACAGATGCCTAGGTGCAACATGGGTTCTCGTTCTTGTGCTTCAGCATTGTGATGAACCCGGGCACCATCCGCGGAGCCATGTCAAGATGTTGATTCGCTTCGACGTGTCGCTGCGCATCGAAAGTGAGGAGCACTTTTGTGTGTCAATGGAGGGCATCACTTCTGCAGCGTCCGGTCTTGCTTGGGTACGTCTTCACGTCGTTTTTGGGTATCATTATTCACCTATATGGACAAGTGCCTATTCATTCCGTCGACCGAGAGCGGTCCCCCATTCTCGTACGCATGCATGCACAAGTCGTTCATCCCGTCTTCATCCTATAGACCATTCCCTTATGCCTTCTCACCGAGTTTCTCCTCCTCCGCAGCGGCGGCGGCGGCAGCCGCAGCAGCCTTGTCTTGAGACTTCTTGCCCCACCGCCCGGTGAAGAAGTTCGCCATGCTCTGGCTGACGTTCTTTACGTTCTCGGCGACGAGCTCCCGCGTGGGCCTCTCAAACAGGAGGTCTATCTCCTCCAGAGTCTTGTCCTTCGTTTCAGGCATAAACAACAGCTGGTAGAACCAGCCGACAACGGCGATGCCACCGTAGAAGCCAAGAGCGAGACCCGTCTTCCCCATGGCGTCCTGCATGGCCGAGAAGTTGTATGTGACGATGAAGGAGGCGAGGAAGAGCAGTGCGTCGGAGGTGACCATTCCGTACGACCGGAGGTAGGTTGGGTAGACCTCGGAGGGGATGACCCATGTCAGACAGGCGTAGCAGCCGAAGAAGCCCATGTACAGGATCAGGCCGAGGAGGTAGCAGGCCTCGGCGCCACGCAGGTTCGTCTCCAGAGGTATCGTGTACGAGACGCCAATGACAACAAGGCCCACGAAGAAACCGGGCAACATGGCATTCGCCCAGAAGCGCCGTCCGAACTTCTCCATCAGGAAGATTGCTGGAATGGTGCCGATGAGGAGAGAGCCGCCACCGACCAGAGACATGTAGTTGGCCTGCTCGTCGTTGAAGCCGATCTGCGACATCAGGGTGCTCATGTAGTACATGATGGCGTTCACACCTGTCAACTGGCCGAGGAGGATCATGATGTTGGCGTAGATGAGGGCGCGGCGGGCGCGGGGCACGGTGAAGAAGTCCAGCCACGGGAAGCGCTTGTTCATGGCGCTCTCGTTGACGACGGAGTGCTCGAACTGGACGGACGCCTTCATGACGAAGAACTCCTCCTTGGCGTCGGCGTGCTCGACGCCGCGGATGCGCTTCCACACCTTGAAGGCCTCGAGGGTCTTGCCCTTGTGCATGAGGAAGCGGGGCGACTCGGGCAGGAACAGCATGCCGAGGAACATGATGGTGGAGAAGACGAGAGACGAGCCGAGGATGTAGCGCCAGTTGCCCGGGACCTTGAGGAACATGGCGGCCACGGCGTAGCCTAGGACCTCGCCCAGGGCGATGTTGAACTGGTAGAGAGACACCAGGTTGCCTCGCAGACGGCGTTCGACGGTCTCGGCGACGTAGACGGGCACAGTACCTCCTTCCAGGCCAACACCGAGTCCGAGAACCACTCGAGCACCGACGATCATGCCTAGTTCCTGTTAGTCCGCTTCCCGGTGTTGATTAAAAAAGGCAGTCATATGAACTGAACCCACCGAAGTTCATCGAGCCGGCCTCGAGGGCACCACCGATGGTGTACATAATCGTGGAGATGATGATGGCCCATCGTCTTCCGAACCACTCGTTGGCAGGTCCCAGCATGAGAGCACCGCCAACCGCACCCAGCGGCATGGCGGAGTTTACAAGACTGTTCTGCTGAGTCGACAGGCCGAGGTCCTTGGGCAGGTACAGATTGGCTCCCGAGATGAGAGACTGGTCAAGTCCAGAGAGGAGGCCGCCCATGGAGGCGAAAGCGACAATGATCCAGGTGAAGTGTCTCGGGTCCTTGAACTGCAGGTGGAAGAAACCAGTCTTGAGGCCACCCGCGGCCTCCAGTTCTGCCTCCATCTCGTTGATGAAGGCGTCGACCTCGTAGCCTCCAGCGGTGGCAACCGCGTGGGCTTCCTTCTCGTCCATACCAGGGATGCCGTCGGCCCTGACGGGGTGCTCGATCTGAGCCTCCTTGAGCTTCTTACCCTGCGTGTTGGGGCTGGCCACCGGGGCGACCGGTGTCACGTCCGCCATGTTGGGCAGCGGGTGAAGGGGATTGTGGTGCGGGTCTAGGCGCACTGGCGATGGTGCGTGGTGTTTGCCAAAAGTGTGCCGAGGGGAAGATGGAATTTCTGTGCACCAACTCGGTCCAGGAGGGCAGGGACGTGCAGCACTTATGAGGGGAGAAGAAGGAACTGGGACTCGAATGCCTGAGTCAGAGTGACGGCACAAGACGTGCGCATCTGTGAAAGAGAGGCGCCGACGTATACTTATACATGGTAGGTAGTCCACGTCGATCGCGTGGTGTCGACATCTGCTTGAGGCGGGACGCGGGCAGCTTCTGTCGGCCCTACCTTACGTTTCGTCCCGCAGGTCTGGTTCCATTGATCTGGCCTGCTGGCAGGCCTGCCAGGCCTGCACACAGGGTGTGGAGACCCCGGATTGGACTTTGATCAAGGTTTTCCCACCGGGGGTCCCCAGGGGGGTTCGATACTCAATCTGCAGAAACCCAAAAGGCTGATAATTAAGCTGCGTGGGCTTGCAGGCTCCCGGCACCGCGGTATCCCTCGCTGTTTACCCCGGAATCGAGACCTCGTGGGCTTTTGTCGTTCGAGCCGTCTGGACTCTGGAATGTCACCTCGGCCCTTCCCCCTTCCCCCTTGCCCTGCCATGTGCGCGCCGTTTATCCCTCGTTGCAAGTGACACCTCTGAGACCAGCAAGGTTCTGGAGCCACATGTCGATCTACTCTGTCCATCCCGCCCGGGCGGGCATTACAGAGCTTGAATATTCCGTCCTCCTCCCTGACTCGTCCCGGCGTTTTCCTCGGCTCTCCTGACCCTCCTGACCCTGATCGTTTGATGGCAACAAGTCTTCGCATTGCCAGAGCGGCGCAGGAGTAGCACTTGGGGTACAGTCTCTGGCTGGCTGGCTGGCGAGCTGGGATCTGGTCTCCATTGCCTCGTGGAGAAAAATCGGATGAGCAGCACCGCTGGGCGCTACCTGGTGTGCAAATCTCCAGACGTCTCCAGAAATCCCCACAGCGCGAGGCCCGCTTTTTTTTTTGCCTCTCTCCTGCGCTGTGTCCACGCGTGCCGCTCTTCTCCAGACCCAGGAGCGGCGGTGGTCACTCCACCTCCAGGAAAGAAGTGGAGACCCCCGGACGAGTGGCGCGCGTGATAAAAGCCTTTCCCCAGATCGACAGCGCGAACGGTCTCTCTCGGATGCACCGTGATAGTATAAAAACCAGGTACAACTGACGCACGAATCGAATCGCTGGGAAAAGAAGATGCGGCTCAATTGATAAGCACCCACAAGCGCCTCGCTCGAGTGATGCCAACTATGGTCAAGATTTTTCGCCAAGGCCGTGCCTAGGTAGTCCCGGTACATCACCCATTGCTAGTGAACCAGGGGGTATGGAAGAGGATTCTTCCCCCAGCACGTTCGGCCCCTTCAGGCTTCATCAGCAGCTGACTCGCCTCCTACGTGAGTCCCACCCAGCGCTGGGGCTTGTCGCCGAGGAGAGACCGGTGCTAACGACAATCCGGGCATCGCCGGCGACGAGCACACCACAGCCCGGGAACCTGTCAACCTTATCCATGCATGCGGGTAACGGCACCGTCGAACCTGTTGGTCGTGCGGCGGTTTTACCCGTGATACCACGCTCTCGCCGACGGTCTGTGCAGAGACATTCGAGGCCAAACAACCACTGATGAAAAAGGATACGGACCAACTTGGTCTCATAGCTGAGTGTCTTGAAACCCTTTGCATGATGCAAAGTAAATGAACAGAGGAGATTCGCATCGGAAGGATCGAATACTACTTTACCAGTTGACCTGACGACTTCGTCTGATGTTGTTGTAGTCACGGGAAGTGGCGGGAGACATCTCTTCACACCATCGAGTGCACCCATCGCAGCGTCGAGAGGAGTTGAGGAAGGCAGATCACCATGGCCCTCACCGAGCGGAGAGCGGTAGGGCTTTTTATAATAGTTTAGAGGCGGCACTGCGGTGCGTGAACGGCCACACGCGAGCAAGGGCGTGATGAACAATTGTCCGGAACGTCTGGGGACTCCTCCTTTTCCCCAGGCTCTTGGCTGCTTTTCCCCGGATCTCACCTGCGGCCCACCGCTCTGGTATTGCAGGGCTGTCATGACCTATCGTTCAGCGAGGACTCAGCGATACCTCGGAAAGACGCACCCAGGAGCGGGCGCCGTTGGTCAAGGTGTCTGGCCCCTGCGAGCCCGGAGTTCTGGTACGTGGCCGGGCAGGCGTCGACCACGTCTCGGAGATCCATTCCCTGTGGTGTTTGTGCAACACTCGCGGCTGCGAGCCTGCTGTGGACTCTCTCAGCCATCAGCCATCACACATGGTGAGCTCGCACGTGCCGTGGCTCCGTGGGCGCCTGTGCCCTCTCAAGCGCCGTAGCAAAACCTCTCATCAGGTCGTAAGCGTATGAATCCTTTCAAGGGCCAACTCAAAGGGCAACTTCACATGGATTGCAGAGTAGCGGCGAGCCCGACAATCTCTACAGACCTCGAAGCATCTCTCGGGTATTACGTCCGTACACGGAGCCGCCAAGGTCCGTATGCTGGGATCTGACGGAACGCGTCTTGTCCTTCAGACTCTTTCTCGTTCCTCGCCCTCCTTTTCGATCTCTTCATCCTTACCCACTTCCAGGTTCACGGTAATACGGTTTCTCATAGCCTCGACGTACTTTCGCCGCCTTCGAAATCTCGAAGCTCTCTTCTGACCATGCCGGGTGCGGTCTTCAATTCTTCACTCGTTTTCCATCCCCATGCTTTGTCTTTCTCTGCGCCATTGCTTTGTCCGTCAAGGACGTTGAGCATGTACTTGCCAATGTTTGGCAAGAACCTACAATGCTTGTCAACAACGACTCGACCCTATCAAGGATTCTGTCAGAACAATCGGATGGGGTGGAACTGACTTATATCCACAGAAACTTCCTCCATTGATGATGTACAAACCCCTTATTTTTGGGTGCTGACATAGGAGCAGGTCCTCAGTGGGCGTATACGAGTCCCAGCAGATACGCCAGTATTCAGGTTTCCCACGAGCAAAGCTGGGCATCAGTTTCGATGTCAGGATAGCCTCCGTCTTATGCTTGAGACCCTCGGGAATGATCCTCTGGTCTGTATCCGCCGGCGGAACCGAGATCTTTTGTCCTGATTTGGTCAATATCGTATTGACCACCTTTGTTCCGGAGTTGTTGTATTTCAACAGGCCATTGTCCTTCCCCGCTGGAATGACCTCGCCGGCCTGGCCGTAGATCACACACGGCATCTCGCACTTGGTCATTTTCTCCACGTCACCATTAGACACCTTGTAATATGCCGACACGATCGCTGTCGCCTGGGCCTGGCGCTCGACGCGGTCCTCCTCAGAGATGCCAAGCGCATCCTCGACTGGCGAGAGCAGACAGCTCGTCCACGCCCCAGCGGCGAGGACGACCTTGTCCGCAGTGAGACGCTTTCCGTCCGCCGTCCTGACGCCCTCGGCCCGGCCGGTGCTGTCCGCCAATAATTCGACGACCTTTCCAGTCACCCTGTTCACGCCCCTCTTGACGGCCGCGTCCATGAACCTCCCCGTCGCGTTCTCAGCGTCGGCCCACCCAGCGTCCGGGTTGAAGTATGCACCCTCGAAACCCTTCGTCTCCGTCCCCTCCAGCACCTCCCACCGCTTCCCCCTCGCGATGTCGCCCGGCTCCACGTCCTGCATGATGTGCGTCCCTCTCCCCCGCAGCGTCGCACAGATGCGCGCCTTGAGGCCGCTCCCCTCCTCGTCCAGCATCAGCCACCCGACCTTGTGGAAGCAAGGGCCCAGCTCGTTGCTCCAGAACCACGCGTGTATGGCCTCGTTGGCCAGGTTGCAGTACAGCGCCGAGGGGTAGTCTGCGCGTATGATCCGGTTGATGTCGATGGCCGCGGCCCGGGGCGGGGGCGAGGCCTCGCGGTCGAGGATCGTCACGCGGCTCGGGTCCTGGTAGCGCTGCGCGAGGTGGTAGGCGGTGCTGACGCCGAAGGTTCCGGCGCCGATGATGAGGACGGTGGGCTCAGCTGGTGCCATGATCGTATGCCCTGAAGCTATATCAAGCTGGGTGCTGCTACAATCTTGCTGTAGGTATGGTTAGGATAATGATTCAGTAGTCTGCCTCACTACCTAGGTCATCTAGGTCACGAGACATGTCCGGTGGCTCTTTGCACAGAAAATACTTTGGGTCTCAACTTTGCATTGCGAGAGGTCTCATCCGGCTAGATGCTCCCCTCGTACCCCACACAGGGTCACCTGTTCTCTATCAGAGGCATTAAATACTTTACTTTGGCTACCATAGCGCGCATACACCAATTTACCAAGACTACTAATATACCGTCTTTGAGGCAAAGAGACTAGCTTTTCCAGTGTAAATATATTATAAAGTAATTAGAATAGTCCTTATAGTAAAGGTACAATCTCTTTGGCTAAAATAGTTAAATTTAACGTAATAATGCCATAGCTATATTAAATTTATAAATTATAACCGTCTTAGTTAAACTTAAATAGTTTTAAAGGTTAAAGTAGAAATGATTAGTTAGCATCTTTGCCGTTTAGCTAATAATTATGCCAACTAGCTAATACTCTTGCTAGCTAGCTATAAACTTTAGCAAATAAAGTATATTTTAATAAGTTAAGTTAGGCGTTGTATTTTAAATTAAAACTAATTTTAAAGTATTTTTATAAGAATAATAATTATAATAAAAAAATAATTATTATAATAATATAAGTATATAC
>JALRMF010000575.1:0-22902 GCA_026120015.1 Dendrostoma leiphaemia
AATGCCGGCCTACAAAGACCGCGTTACACGCCAGATAGATTCATTTCTTTCCTTCTAATCAACTACCCTTCTGACTGCTTTACTAACCCCATCTATCGTAAGGTCTAAAGTAGAACAAAGGGCTAACTATCGTAGACACACAAAAATAATTATTTTTGTTGGAAAACTTCCAGATCTACGAAAAGCGTATATAAACAAACTAACAATCGCAAAACAAACGTAAAACGACATCCTCCTATCTTCCCTACTACCCTCCTCATTTATTAACTATTACAATAAACTCTACCAAATCTCTTAAGCCACTAGGCAACCCCTTTTAAGCTCTAAAGAGTCTTTATAGTCACTCTCTAGAAAACCCGTTTACCGGCCTAAAAAACGGCCTAGAAAGCAGCCTAAACAGTGGCAATTAAGCCTATTTACCTAGTTAAAAGGGTAGCAAAGCTAAAAAAGCTTTAGTATAACTATAAAAAAGCCTTATAAGCAAAAACCTTTTAAATGCCTTTTTTATAAAGCAAAAGGGCATTAAAAATACTAACGCAAAACTAAAAAAGATAGCAAATTGCCTCGCTAACTAGTTTAACAACTAAACGGCTAGTTAAATTACTCTAGAAACTAAAGTTAATAAGAACTAAGCAGCCTTAGTTGCGCTCTATAAGCAGCTAATCAAATAGATTATAACAATTAACACTAAATATAGTAAAATAATAATATACATTAAAAATATTAACACTAAGCTAACGGGCGCCGGCTATTATAACGCTAAAGCTACTAAAGCCAGCCTTTTAATAGCTACTAAGCTCAACCTAGCGCTACAACTATATGCGGGCATTAATACCTAACGTAAAGCTCGTCGTTTAAATAGCACTTTAAACCTTAATAGCCTTTATAGCAACCTAGAATAGTGGGATATCTTTACTAAAATAAAGAAAGCTATTAAAGAGACGTTTCTATAAATAATTTTAAATTATTAAGCCCCCATTAACGCAAAGCACACATACAAAAACAAAGTAACGTTCCCTCTTTATCTAAAGATCTCTCGCACTAATTATACTATTCTAAACTGCCTTTAACAAATATAAACATTATTAAAAAGCATGCTAATTCCCTATAAGAATTAGGCAATAAAAGTTGCTTTAGAACTCTTAAAAGACTTTTAATAACTTTAAATATAAATAAAAGCTTATTATTAACTAACTTAAGCGCTGTTTATTAAAAGCATTATTTAAGTTTTAAACAACTACAACGCTGTTTACTCTCCCTTATCTATATTTACTACTCTTTTACTATTTAAGGACAAAAAATACTACAACTTTTCATAACGCTTTAGAGATTTCTTTTTTTATTTATTAACATATAATTAATAGTTTAAAGGCGTTTGCGCAGTTTTTATAAACAAGATTAAAACATATTAGCTAAGCTTGTATAGCTAAATCTTTTGCAACGTTAATCGGCATAACCACACAATTGCTTAAATTATTAAAGAAATTATTATTTACGCACAGCTTTATAACTACTAAGCAATAAAGTTGCATATTTATAATATATTAGCTGCTATAATATAATTATATAACGCTACTACACTATACTATAATCTTAAAGTCTTTTTAGCTACTCTAAACTACTTAGGCACCATTAGCCTAGCATTTATTAACGCTATTATAACCTTTATAATCTTAAACCCTTAGTTTAATAACTATACCATCTTTTTAATTAATTATATATCCGCTAATGCTAACTAAAATAATAGCGCCGGTTTTAGCGCTGTTTCTATTATAGCAGCTGCGGCTTATAAAAGTAGCAATAAGTGTTATAATTATGGTAAAATTAGTTACTAGGCTAAAGACTGTTGTTAAAAGGTGGTATTTTCTAAGCCCTATTAACTAACGAGCTAAAAAATCACTTTGAAGAAGGTGCTCTTTAAGAACAACAAGGCTTTTAACAAAATAAAAACCTTTTTTAAAGACAAGCGCAACACTCATTCCTCTACTCTCTACAAACCTTAAGTTTATTTTATAATCAATAATAACGAAGATAACAATAAATAAACAATCAACCCAAGCCCTTTTAATTACTTAGCAGATAATCTATTTAATGCTAACTTATAGTTTATTATTAAAAACTAGCTAAAAAACAAAAAGTAGAAATGCTATAGCACCTACTACGTAAAAGTAAATGCAAACAAAAACCCTCCTCCACTACAAAACAAACACCCTATAAGAAAGAATAGTGGCGACCCTTATAACCTCTTTAAGGCATAACTGCTTTTAAGTAAAAAGTTTACCATTTTCTTTAACTATAGCTATTTATTAATATACATTTCCAATAATCTAGCAACTAAGTTGCAAACTAAGCTATACTAGACAAAGCAGCTAGCTATAATACATAGCATTAAAAGAAAAGGTCCGCCTATAAACCAAAACATTATTATTAATAGCTAATTTACTATAATAAACGGCTAATTAAATAGCTTTTTAATAATAAGTGGCATTATATTTAACAGCACGTTTTTAAGCAACCTTACACTTAGCAAATTAATATTTTACAAGTAGGGCGTTACTTGCAGAGACAACCTTCCTTACAGCTAATCAATTACCCTCTATATATACTACAGCTAACCAACCCTTTTACCCAATTAAATAACCTTAAAAATATACTATATAAATAAGCAGAGTTATGCAACAAAAGAAGCTATAAAGCTAATAAACAAAGGATTAAAGGCATAGTAGAGCAAGGGCACACCTACAAATAGTCCTAATATTTTTTAATATTTTTAAAAGTATAAGACTTGTTTTCCTAGCCTTTTTAACCTGGCTAAAAGAAAAACTAAGGCTATTTACAAGCTTTCAAAGGTACAATATGCAATTGATACAAAAGACAACCCTCTATTCAAACAAGCCCCATAATAATACAATCTAGCCTAAGAATAAGCAATTTACAACTTTATTAAAGTATATAATAGCAAGCTAATATAGCCAAGCAAGTTCCCTTAGGTCTCTGCTTTATACCTTATGCTAAAAAAGTTACCTAAGCAAATCACTAAGCTTAATAAAGACAACCCCTAGGTAATATAGCGCTTTTGCTATGATTATCGCAAAATTAATGCCTATACTAAGAAGCATACACACCTTCTGCCTAATATAATAGATTAGATTTAACGCGCGGCAGGCTATTATTAGTATGCATTTTTAGACTTAAAAGATAAATTTTAGCATATCCTTATCTACCCATTTAATCGCGAAAAAACCGCCTTTCTTACTCTTAACAGTTTATATAAATAGATTATAATACTATTTAGCTTAATAAATATACCCACAACCTTTTAAGCACTAATTAAGAAAATCCTTAAGCCTTTTAAAAACTTTATCTCTAAACTGCTAGATAATATAGCAGTTTAGGCCAACTCTCTTTATTAATTTTATAAAAGATTGCTTTTTTTATTTGCATGCTTAAAAAAATACAATATGCTCCTTAACATTTATAAGTTTGTTTTATTTTATATAAAAAGCATTTTCCTTAGTTTTATTGTTAATATTAAAGGCATTAAAGCAGACTCTTTTAAAGTCACTACTATTAAAGATTGCTCTAAGCCTATTATAATAATTAAAATCTATAGCTTTATAAACACTGTGGGCTATTTTTGCCACCTTATTAACAATTATTTAGCTAAGTTAAAACTCTTTATAAATTATTATATAAGATTAAAGAAAGCCTTTATAAAGCTATCACTAAAAGCTAAAAAGCAGTAATAGCATATTTGCAATCTTATTATAACCCTTTTATTAATATGCATTTTTAATTAGCAACTGCTCTGCGTAATTAATTTAAATGCTAGTTAAAAATACGCTGGCGCTTGCTTTTTATAGCCTTATCTTAACTCTTAAACCAGCAAGCAAATTTTTCACCCTATTGCCTACTTTTCAAAAAAGTTTAACAAAACTTAAACCTGCTATTTAGCACAAAAGCAAAAACTTCTAGGCATTTTTTTAGCACTTTAATATTAGAAATATTAGGTTTAAGGTATTAAAGTTACTATAATAATTAATTACAAAAGCCTTAAGACTATTAAAACAAAGGCTAATCAACCGCTATAAATTATGCAATTCTTTAACGCTATAAAGTACTATAGGATCTACATTATCTACCGCTCTAGCACTATAAATATTCTCGCAAACTACCTCTCTAAACCACTTAACGCACTCATTAATACGTTTCCCTTTGCTAAAACCAGCAAGG
This sequence comes from Dendrostoma leiphaemia, assembly GCA_026120015.1. Lineage (NCBI taxonomy): Eukaryota > Fungi > Ascomycota > Sordariomycetes > Diaporthales > Erythrogloeaceae > Dendrostoma > Dendrostoma leiphaemia. The sequence goes on from JALRMF010000575.1 coordinate 4,234, forward strand.
GAAAAAAGGTTAACAATAGTTAGCTGGCACCTAAGATCAAGCATCCTTATAAATTAAATCGGCTTAATTTGCAAATAATCTTTAAGCACCTATTATCTAAAGCAGACCTTTTAAAGGCTATTAACTCTAACTAAGCACGTAAGCACTTTATGATTTACAATAATAGCCTCTATAAGTTAGTTAAGTATAAGCGCCTGCTTAGCGATCCTTTATACCTAAAAAGCCTAGCTATAGATAGCATTGCCCTGCTAAAAGTACTTAAATTTAAAGATTTTTTAAAATTAGCATAATGGCTTTATTTAAATCAGAGTTACTATATTATTAGTAATATAATTTACTATTTATTATATAGCTTTTAGCACCTAGAATTGGTTTTAGCTGCCTAGCAAGCTATAGTAAAATGCTTTTATTGCCAACTAATAAAAAAGCTAAACTCTACCCTTTCTAATCTAAAACCAATAACTCTGCTATCGCCTTTCGCAAAGTAAGCAATTAATTTTATAGCAATTAATAACATCTTTATTTTAATCGCTGTTAAATATATTATAAGCTAGATTAAAGCTAAAGTTACGCTAAACCAAACATTTACTAGTATTATACCCCTTTTTATAAAGATTACTAATATATTTAAGCTACTAAGAAAACTAATTTCTAATAACGCTAGCTGCTTTAAGAGCAAAAAAGCCCAGGCATAGCATTATTGTTATAAGTTAATCGTTTGGCTTATTATACTAATAAAACCTCATAAAAATAGCAAAGTTAAAAAGATAAACGGCAACCTTAAGCATATACTTATTTGCAAGTAGACAATTAATCTTATATATAATTTAAAAGCTTTTGTATATTACATTGTATTAATCTATAATTAAATCCCCAAGCAATCTGGTTACTTTCTTTACTTTCTTTTATTTAATACAATTTTTATAAAGTTAAGAGACACTTCTTTAATATCTAACTTTGCGGCCTATATCTGCAACCCTATTAACAACAAAAAGATTGCCTTTAACAAAAAACTAATCTGCTAGCATAAGGCACTTTTAGCTTATTAGAAAGCAAATAAACTAACTGCTTTAAGAAACTAAATATGCGCCTTTCTTTAAGAGAAAAAAGCTTTAATATGCATATACGCCTTTGGCAACTGGGTTTTATGTATACGCCAATGTAGCTATAAGCATAAGCTATATTATAATGGCCTATAGGCTATTGTCAGTTGCTACGCTAGCAATGTATATACCTTTTAAAGCCTTAGCAGAATTACTCTGCTTTTTAAATATAATAGTACCAACTTTTTTCCGGCCTATAGTATAGATGGCTACTTTATTTAAAGTCTTTAATACGCTAGCAAAACTATGCTAAAATAAAACTGCGCAAGGCTGGCCGCTAACGCTAGACTAGGCTTAGGCTACTAAGCCTAGGGCAACAAACGGCTATTGGGTGGTTTTGCTACCCCTATAGCTATAATAGTTCTGCTACCTCTACGATTATAGTGGCCCTGCTATCCTTAGTGCCGCCAGTAACAGCTAATGGTGATAGGCAGAGACAAAAGACGTTTTTCCCTAAGAAGAATGGCTGGGTAGCGGTAGACGACAAGGCACGTAGACGATAGAAATAAAAGCTTAAAACGAGCCAAATAAAATATATTGTAAACGGGTGGACAACAACCGGGACAGTCGTATTTAGAAAAGGGGGTAGTTATATATTTGGTCCGCGGCGGTCTGGTAGGCTAAGCCTACGGGGAACCGATTTCTGTATTGGGACTAGCGGCATTCACTAACGTGAATGCCGGCCTACAAAGACCGCGTTACACGCCAGATAGATTCATTTCTTTCCTTCTAATCAACTACCCTTCTGACTGCTTTACTGACCCCATCTATCGTGAGGTCTAAAGTGGAACGGAGGGCTAACTATCGTGGACACACAGCGCTGTAAATACATATGTTCTAATAGCTAATACTAAAAAAAGCATTTATAGCAGTTACTTTTTAGCTATTAAAAGGCATTTCTAGTAGTTGTACTTTTTAGCTTTTTAAAGGCTGTTGTACTGTAATTTAGGTAAGTTTTATCCGTGCGGCCCAGAGTGTCACACTGTTACGTGTGTAAGCGTGCTAACAAATGTGACACTTAGAATTGAAATCGTTCTCCGTAGGCTAAACTGGATTTTCTCAGGACCCATCCGAATACTAGGACCCGACACAGTACTATGTAGCACCGCGAGGCCGTGACTGGGACAATGATACTTGAGGTCAGCTTGAAGAGTCCCAATGTCAGGACGACTCAAGCCCTACGCACACCGAGCATCCTACAGTGGGCCACACTTAAAAACGCCAGAAATTCGCGCACCACGCGTTAAGTACTTTAATTTAGAATCTGTTGGTAGGCTATAGGCCTTACGTACGAATAGTGCACTCTTCTTGATGCAGTTCATTCGTGTGTGTGTAAGGGCGTGTGTTGGTCTAAGTTGGAAGGCCGAAGGCCAGTCCAACTGGCTAGCTATTTGTAGGTGGAAGGGCTGTCCCAATTGGGACTAGCTCCGTTCCCGGGGCCGATTCGGCCCGGGCTTTGCCCCGGGCTAGCTATCGGCCAGTTGCTACACCCACTATTCCAACACTCGCAGTTTTTCTCTTCTCTTCATACAGCTTTTATATCGTACACGTGTATCCCTCCAAAGCCTTCCTACCAGTCTAAATAGTAGTTATCGTTGTCTTCGTCGTCGTTAACGTCCCATTCGTCGTCGTAGTCCTCTTCTTTATCGTAGCCCTCTCCCTCGTCGTCTCCGTCCTCCTCAAAGTCTTGTCCATCTTGGTCGTCGTAGTCAGACCAATCGTTAGGACGATTGCAACAGCTGTTGTCTAGTTGGTTGGTCCCCTCGCAGTCTTCTCAGAGACTCTTCTTGTCGTTTGGTTGGCCGAGGGAGACTTGGTTGTCTTGTGGTCTTCTTGGAGACTCTTCTGGGGACTCTTCTTGTTGTTTGATTAGGGGAAAGTTGGTTGGTAGGCTGGCTGGGGCCTTGGTTGGTAGGCTAGCTAGGGCCTTGGTCGGTTGACGGGGGGACTTGGTTGTCTGGCTGGCTGGGGCCTTCTCGTGGTCTTGGCTGGTCTTCTTTGGAGGACTCTTCTTGAGTCTTGATTGGCTAGGGCCTTGGCGTGGTTGACGGAGGGACTTGGTTGTCTGGCTAGCTGGGGCCTTGGTTGGTAGGCTGGCTGGGGCCTTGGCGTGGTTTTGGCTGGTCCTCTTTGGAGGACTCTTGAGTCTTGATTGGCTGGCTGACTCGTTGGCTGAGCTGGAGCCTGGTTGGTAGGCTGGCTAGGGCCTTGGTCGGTTGACGGGGGGATTTGGTTGTCTGGCTGGCTGGGGCCTTCTCGTGGTCTTTTTAAAATTGGTGGCAGACGGGCTCAACAAAGAGGTCCGCTCGTTGGAGGTTGCAAACGGGCTCGACGGAGGAAAGGCTTTAAGGTTGAGGTTTGTGATTTGTCGTAGCGTTTGAAAGAACGCGGTTGTTGTACGAAGAGGGTCGCCTTCTCAACTTATAGCAAAGGTACGGACACACATATTGCCGAGTACAGCTGCCACGGAGGTCTCAAAGTTGCTCGTACGGATTGGTCTTTGCACGTAAGTTGGTCGTCTCTTTGAAATTTGACGAAGGTGTGTCAGACTGCCACAATCGTAAGGGAGGTCGCAAAAACGTTCGTGCGGTTGTTCGCGTTGGGGGACGCCCAGCAAGCAGGACGTACAACTAAAAGCTGGTTGGGCTTAGCACAGTACCTCTTCTCGCGAGATCTTGACGGACGTGCCGTCAGCGGACTACTTCGGAGGTAAACTGTCTCTTCTACCTTGCCGTCTATAGTTAACCATTTCAACCACTAATCAGTGTTGGTAGGCCATAGGCCTTATGTATAAATAATGCACTCTTCTTGATGCAGTTTATTCGTATGTGTGTAAGGGCGTGGATTAGTCTAAGTTAAAAAGCCGAAGGCCAGTCCAACTGGCTAGCTATTTGTAGGTGGGAGGGCTGTCCCAATTGGGACTAGCTCCGTTCGTTCCCGGGGCCGATTCGGCCCGGGCTTTGCCCTGGGCTAGCTATCGGCCAATTGCCCTGGTCCCACTATTCCAACAAAATCTTCAACATTAACACCTTTTAATTAAAATGCCCGCTACGCTACGCACACTATCTAAAAAGCTTAAATATAAGCACTTAACGCCTTGCTAGCGCAATTAAATTTATATATAATATTTTATAAGTTAGTTAGTATATAGTATTGCATTTTGCAAAGGCATTAATGCTAAGTATATATATAGCGTTATTAAGCGCTTTACAGCCTAAGATTATAGTATTTTTCGCCTTAGCTAAAGATAACTATAAAAGCTCTTACTATGCAATTATTATGCAATTTTGCATATAATTACTATTAATTTATTTATTTTAATAAGTTAGCTTTGCTAAAATTATTATTTTTATATAAAAGATATAATATTATAAAACTACCTTAAAAAAAGTATAATATATACTTACGCAGCTATATGCTTATATTTTTTTTTAAAAATACGCTGCTTATAAATTAAAGTAGGCTTTAGCTTATTATAATAAGCTACTTAAGTATTAGAAAAGTATTTTATTTATAAACAAATATATAATAAAGCATAGCGCTAATGTGTATATTAAGTAGGTTTTTTAGCTAAAAGGTTTAAATATCTTTCTTTTTTTTAAACCTTAGCTATTTTATTAATACTAATCCTTTTACTTTTAAACTAGGTAGTTTTGCTATTAATTTATAATATATTTAGCTAAAAACAAAGAAAACTTATTATAGTTAAATATTTTAGGGTAAGATTAAATATAATATAAAAAGCAATTTTATCTCTTTTTATAGCGACTTAAAGGCTTTTTAAGGCAGTGTTAATAATTAAGTTTATAAAAGTATGCTTAAAAAATACCTTTTAACTTTAATAAATTTAAATATAATTTTTATACAAAATAATGCACTTATTTATATAGCTTAATTATTAAAAAAGTACTTTAAAAAGTTTGGGTTTTAACACTTAATATAGCTGCTATATAGCCTTAATCTTAACTTTATTAAAAATTTATAGTTTTTGCTTAAGGCAAAAATTATAAAATCTTACTTAAAGCTTTTAATTATACTAAAGAATAAAAAATATTAAAATTACTATATAAGGCTGTTATAAAGGTATAGCATAAGTTTAATATAGAAATAATTAACAGCTTAATAGATTTAATGCTAAGGCAGATTAAAGCGGTTATTTATGCGCAGGAGTAGTATACTAAATATTAAAAAATCAAAAAAATCTATATTTAATAGCTTGTTTATTTAAGTATTAACAACTTAAATTTCAATATATTTATAGTTGAATTAAATGTACTGCGACAGAAAATATACAAGTGGTGAATGTTAGAGATGGGCCGGCAATCGGGCCGGAAATGACTTTGGCGTTTTTAAGTGTGAGTGATTGTACATCCCAGCAGGTCCACTTTCGGCTCCGTCATCGAGGCCCCTCTCATACCAGACCTCACCTTTCCCGCATGCCCACTTTCACCTTGGGGCTGTACAATTTGACAGGTCTGTACAAACATTGCAGTATTGTCCGTGATTGGGACCCCTGGAATCAAGCATGCTGTGGGAATTTGGAAAACGTCCCCATCCGGGTTCTGCATTCTTCCAGAAGTGGCAGTCAATCAGGGACAAAACCGGTTCCCCCGCAGCAAGACCACCACGCGAGCTGTGTGTGTAACCCCTGATAAGCGAGCTAAGAAATAAAGCTCTACAACAGCACCCCGTAGGCGAGCACGTACTGCCTAGGCACCCAAGCTGTGGGGCCCCTCGTCAGCCGGGCTTGTTACGTGACCTACTGGGGTTCCCGTCTATATTTAAACGCCCGCGTTAGCTTCTTAGCGCGACACCCGGCCTGTCGGTAGTCTCCAACCGGGCGCATTCCGAGTCAACAGCATTCTTCACTACTACGCATATCATGTAAAAAAAATTAAAAAAACCGGCAGTGGCGGTTGACACCGGCACAGCCTTCTCTACAACATTCAAATTCCTCCAAGCAATCCTCTACATCAAGTCACATGCATCTTCGGCCCCTGAACTAGAAAACCGGTTCTGCCCGCTGCATCTCTCCCACAAAGGGTGGTCAGAACCCAATCCAAATCACAGCTGCTCTCCTTTATTGGGACGGATACAAATGTCGAGATGACCACAACCCACCTGATATGTTCCCTTTCAAGTGGCAAATTCGGGCATCCTCGGCGAGGCTGAGTTCGCAGAACCGCAAAAGGGGACCTCTCACATCCTGCTGCTAATCGGAGAGGCTTTACACGGATAACAATGCCCGCGGAGGCCACTACGTTAGCAGACGCGCGCCCTCGGCTGCCGCGGCCGAGCTGAGGGAGACGAGGCACTTCAGCCGAGTCGCTTGTGTTCAATATCATGAGACACGGTGGCGAACACAATCTATTTTGAGAGGAAGCCAAATGTCTCGTCGCGAATCTCGAGATACCACCTCCGACTGGACACACACCGCATGGTAGATCTATCGTTTCTTTGAACGCTCTTGGGACAAGGTCAACGACATGGAGCGGAGCGTCCATCGCCATGCAGTGGCCAGCATGGAGCGAAGAGGCTGCCTCGTTCAACGTCCTTGACCTTCGCAGACGAGTAGTGCTCGCCTGAGGGCGCTCCCTACCAAAGGGCCACATGGACCCATCTACGCGATCCAGCGAGCACCAGCAGGCGTGATGAAGTTGAGGGGTCAGCCACTCCAGTAGTAAGCAATTTGCAGACCCATCAGACGTCTTCTACGGGCAAGGCTGGGCGGGTGGCTCCTTGAGATCCCATTGTGCGCTCCACCTCCAAGAAGCATTGGCAGACCGATCGTGAGCCATCAGAGGACTATCTCTTCAGCCTCTGAATTAATATACTTTCGACTGCCAATTGAACACAAAACAAAAAATTTATTGATGTGTTGGATCGAGTCTCATGGCCGAACGACGCCAGGCGCGAGTGAATCCACCTCATTATTCCTGACAAGTGCGAAACGTTGAGGAAAAGCATTCTCGCCGCTCACACGGTCAATGTCAACATGTTGTACAATCTCATCAATTCGACATCATATTAGTCGTCGTGGATTTATTGCTGGCATCGTCTTCGGCCGCGTCTGGCGCTCACACCAGGCATGACTGACTGGCAAGGATGCGGTCGTCAAATACTATGAGCAGTGCCTTCCGGAGGAGTGAGCGGTGCAAGAGGATCAAGCATAGAGGTAAAACCCTGCGGATGCGTAAGCGCTCAAACGCCTGTCGGCGCTGTCGAGAAGGTGGACTGGGAACTACATGGTCTTGTCACAACGGGGATGAGTTTGTATCACTCCGAGGAACACGGCGGCGGATGCCCACAGAGGAAGGACGAAGGCTTGGCGGAAAATTGTCAAGTAGAAAGGCCATCTGCCGGAGGCGCCCCGATGTTGCTGCTTGCCGTTTGGTGAAGACTGACATGGCTGTCGAACAAGATCGAACAATGAGGATGTTGTATGTGCCGCGGATTCGCGGCCTTTCAAGCACGCTTCCCTCGTAGGATCCGTTGCAGCTAACACCGAACCGTCTTTAGACGTGAACCATGCCTCCAGAATGGGTCGCCTCAAATTCACAAGTAGCCACTCAAGTCGTTTGGACAACGTACGCAATTTCATCAAGAGACCATGGAACATGCCGTCGGGGGTATCCATCTTGGTAACGTATGTACCTATGTACGTGTTGTGGGCTCTGCTGTAATATGTACTCGTCGAAAGGGGTCTAGAATGTTTACGTCGTCTCGCGTAACCTCTTAAGTCGTGTCCGAATCCCATTGGGATTTAAAGAAGGCGAGCGAGCGAGCGATCGATCAAACACTCTAGGAATTAGACTGTTCCTGCTTTCTCGCCTTTTTATCCTTCTTCTTTCCTTTCTTCTCTTCGACTGGCGGCTTGTCCTTGATATTATTGTAATGGGTGATGCCTAGCTCCTCATCCCTGGCGAGCCTCGCGCGGTCACGATCCGAGAGCGGCACACCTTCGATTCCCTTCACCCTCTTGCCCTCGAAGAACATCGTGAGCCCTCCTATAGCCGCGACGATGCAGCCCAAAGCGACAAAGAGACCGGTTGACCAGCTGGGCCGGGTGTAGCGATTCATGCCCCACATCACACCCGACAAAACGCATTGGAAGAGCGTATTCCAGATCATCATCCAAACCATGAAATCCATCTTCCAGACTTTGGTCGGTGGTGCTCGGACACCGGTCAATGGTGGGTCGGGCATCTTCTTTGTTGGAGCTGCCACCACTGCCTCCGGTATTTCTCCTTGCGCCAGGAGAGCATCAGCATTCTCGGGGCCAACGTCCACGGGCAGACTCGAAGACCCAGGCAGCCGGAACCAGTCACGGTGATAGCCAGCCAGTCGACGGAGCGCAAGTTGTTGACCCATCAAGCGATACTTCATTAAGAAATACAAGTCTCGGAACCGCCACGGAGCAAGCCCGAAAGCCGTCAAGCTGAAAAGCGCGGTCAAGATCTGCGAGTCGTATTCTACCCAGACTCGGCGCGGGGAGTTGATATCGTTGCAGGTTGGGTAACACATTGCAGGCGAGGCATTGCAGAGCAGCAAGAATAACATGCCGCCCCATGCAACGACGTTGAGCCCGTAGAGCACCACGCCAAAACCCACGGGCGTGATGCAGTACCGGAGGAACGACATAAGGCCATACTTGAAGGCCTCGCTCTTGGGGTAACTTGGTGGGAAGTGATAGCCGTTATCGAAGGGCTCAGTGGTGGCTCCGGGGTCCTGCTTTTTCTCGTTGGTGACAGTAGGCGTTGCGTCGTCCGAGGCACTTTGGGAGACGTCCTTCTCGGCAGATCCAGATGCGGCTGCCCTGTTCGTATCACCCTCCTCTACCTGCGTTTCGCCGACCTTCTCATGGCTCTTGCGCGCGTCCTCGGCGCTCTCGCGAGGTACTGACTCGGCGGCCTGATCGGAGAGGGTTCTTCTTCGCGGTGGAGGAGTGCCAACACTGTTTCCACTGTTCCTCCGCGGGAGGTCACCAACGACGGCGGAGGAGCCAAACTGGCTAGTGGCAGCCATGAAGCCAGAGGGTGGGTTGGAGTCCTCAAAGTCCTTGGACAGGCTTCTCACCCTGCCAGACAGTTTCGAGGCGATTGACGGTCTTCTGGGTGGTGTCTCGACAGAGTCGGCTCCAGGACGGGTGGGCTTGTTGCCCGTGGTGTCGGCCATTGCGGTCGACCGCAGTTGGGTTTGGTTGGTAGCTGTAGTGCTGGTTCAATTGAGCATGTTAAAAGGCGAGCGGGCGGTGTGAGATGAGTGATTCGTGTGCAAAGCAACAGCAAGTACGGGATATGATTACTGTGTATGGTGAGGCAGGTAGGTCAAGGAGGCTAGGTTTGTCTTTTAGCAAAGGCGTGAATTTGTTTGAGGTAAAGTCAAGTGGTTCCAGCCTGCGAAAGCGAAGAAGGAGCGAGTACGGGTGGCAGTGGCTGAGCGCGGTGGCGGAAGGTGCATTGGACTGGAGAGGCAGGGGTTGTGACGACGGCAGGACGCAGTACGCATTGGACGGCTCGGACGGCGCTCTGCTCTGTGTAAAACTTGGTGACGGAGGTCGCAGCGCTACATGACCAGCGCTAGCATTCCAGGGCCATGAACTACTAGCACCACTCACCAATCGCGGTCGTCGTCTATGACGGGCTGGACCTTAGGTCGAAACTCGGCACATCTCCCCGCCAACATGGAGCGGCCCGGCGTCTGGTCTCGTCCCGCCTAGCATTGGCCATGCACAGAATGCAGATGATGTCATCTTCACTGGAAGAATCCTGAGCACGCTGGGGTGGTATCGGGTGGTAGTGCTTCGATGTTTCAAAGTTTGCAAAGAAAGTGTGTGGGCGAGCCATCAGTAGCAGTTCATGACCATACTGTACGAGCTGGTGAAGTTGGAAAACGGAAGACACTGGAGACCGGGAAGATCCCGAGGCTTTGACAGCTCTGCAGAAGAGTCCAGACCACCAGTTCCAGGCCCCTTTGTGGGGCCTCGACTGAAGAAAAGTGGCCCCGCAGGTACCGCAAGGGCGGTACTGGTACTGTATGCTTACCTAACCGATCGTCTCATGTCGACATCAAAATCTCAAAATCGCAAGCTTGGCCGTCTTGTCACCAAACACCTTGCCCGCAAAGAGGAAGAACCGACCCACGCTCCTTGGACAAAGGACCCCATCCCCAAGTCATGATGTCGTTCCCTCTGCATTTCGAAGGACTGACCAAGATTGTCCTCAACAACCTCGAGAACCAACAGGACTGGACCAGTGTCACCGCCCACAAGGACCCATCACGACCCAGACCTCTCCTCTCAGGCTTGTCCCCCCGCCGCATGTACGTCAACCCGGACGAGCAGATCGACATCATCAAGGCAGAGAGAACTCAGGGCCAGAGCATCCCTCAGGAGCCCGAGTACGAATGGGTGTTGCCCATCCACCTCTCCGAGAAGATGAGCCTCAATGCTTTTGCAGCCGTTTTCGATTCGATGGACGCCCTGCCACCCGCCGCCAAGGAGACGGAAGATCTGACGGATGACTGCCCCCAGTGGAAGAAGTGGAGAGGGGCCAAACGCGGCAAGAGAGTGCTGATGGCCGTTGTTCATGATGACTCAACGATTGTTTACTATATGATGCACGACGGCATCGTCAAGCCACGGCAGAACTGAGCACATTGTTCTTGCTTCGGATTCTACAGCATTGTGGCCTTCGAAGAGCCAGCAGTGCTATCGAGCGAGACTTTTCGACGCCTCGCCTTGACGAAGGCAATTGACCTTTTCGGTCGCTCAAGGCTCGAAGTACACCTTGTCTTCCTTTCCATTTTCGATACGAAGCGGCAGAAACCAACCAGAAGCTCTGCGCCAGTACCGGCCTTTGGAAAGCACCTGACCATAGTTTGTCCTGGCGCTTTGCCATCAGCGTCAGAGCCTCGAGGACAGTGATGGCACTGAGATATCCATCCCATCTGCTGGAGGCGCAGGTCATTACTGTTGAGTGGTCATGTAGCCTGGCTGGAGAATCGCGACACATCTGGGCGCGACTCCCTTGTACGTCCCGTTGCCAGCTTAAGGAATCTGTGCCGGACATCGCGCCGGTTATCTAGGAAACGCAGTCCGACTGGATTCGGGCGGCCTATCTCAGCATTGTGCATACCCAATGCCTCACGGCCGAACTCAGCCCGACACGTCTCAACCGTGGCATCCATACGCCTGCCTTCTGCCACGCTCTTCACAAGCTCGAGAATACTCTCCTTGTTCCTGGGCAATGTCATTGACAACCTCTCAACGACTTGGCGCCTGCAAGTCGTGCCTCGTCCAGTTGTTTATGAATGCTGTCCACCGCGAACAGGTGCCTCGGTGTAATGTCAGAGCGCGGCGTTGGTGGCGCAACTTTCAAAAAGACCCACAGCCGAGCACTACGACGGTGCTGGTCTCGATCTTTTGCCGGGGAGAGGGGAGGCTGCCAGAAGGCTTTCTTTGCGCCGTGACAGCCGTGAAGGATTATGATCAGAGTAGCGTAGAGACGCCTCTCTCTACGTCATTCGATGTCCTGCAGTAATTGCCTTGCTATCGGTGTCATTCTAGGAGCTACTTCCAAGTTCAACCACCGCCAACAGAACCCATGCTGCCGGCGTCATATGCTCTTCTCGATTCTTATGCCATCCATGCTGAAAGCCTTGTCCATGCTGAAAGCCTTGTTTGAAGGCCGTTGGAGACCCATGGAACAAGGGCTCGAATTGGGAAGGGTGAGAAGAGGTAGGAAACATCACGAGCGATGTTCCTGTTGTGATACAATACCCAGGCGAGTTCCTACCAGCATCCAAAGAACAGCCGGAACGAGAGCACACGACGGGCTGAACAGCCGGATTCACTTCGACCAGCGATATATGACAACCAGGGGCGGGCGGAATTAGTCACGTATCCAAAATAACTCTTGTTCCACCTAAGTCCAAACCCCAGCATATTGATGCTCATCTTGCCACCAATACAGCCAGGAAAAATTAATCTACTCGAATCGAAATCATCGCGGTCCAAGACCCGTCACAAACCTCGAAGACAAGCTCAGAGAGCGAATTGCGCATACAGGCCTTGTGGGTTCATATGTGTAACGAGTAATCACCCATGAGCTCCCTCGCGGCTCTCCGTCAACACCAGTCCAGGACACTCTGGTCACACTGCAGGATCTTCTTATCCTCCTCCGTCTCGACGTCCGCCGGCGCCGGGTTCGGATCCGGCCAATGCGTTGGCTGGGGGTCGCCCGGCGGCACCTTCATCGTGATGGCGTTGAGGGTGCCGCACGTCGCCTCGTCGGGGCACGCAAACTCGCCCACCCGGTGCTGTACCGCCCAGTCCTTGACCATGTCGTAGTTGCGGCACGTGTGCGGGATCTTGAACACGGGCGTGATCTCGCCGTTCTTGAACTCCGGCTTGGACCAGAACGGGATCGGCGTGATGTCTGCGTGGCACATGGCGCCCTTGCGGATGGCGTCGATGCAGTGAACTGTGGAGGGAGACGGAGGCATAGGTCAGCCTGGTCCAGGAGACGTACAACCCGCAAAGGGTCTCGTGAGTGAGAAGGAAAGGTTTACCCAGATGGTTCCGCATATTGTTCCGTCCTGCCACGAGGTCCGCCATGACGCTGTAGTATTCGAACCAGACCAGTTTTCGGAGCACGTTGATGCAATGCAGCTCGTGGAAGACGCCGAGCCAGACAACCTGGTGTCAATGTCGTGTCAACGACTCATTCGTGCACACCTGGAACATTGGTTCTGAACTCACGCTGTGCTCTTCGTCGCCGGGGATCTTAATGGTGCCGTTGGGCATGTGCTCGGCATCCTTGTTCGGAACGCGTGCAAGCCAGTCTACAATGTAGACGCGTCAGTCCCCCAATACCGATCATGTAGACATGTCCTCGGGTGACAACTCACTATAAGACTCGAACCATCTCACATCCTGTTCATACGTGGGCTTGTTGTTCCATAATTCCTGCCCCTCATCGATGTCGAAATAGGGAAACGTGTACTCGACATACTCAGCCATACCATCCTGTGCCACCGGCGCTGCAGGAACATGTCAGCTCTTTCATGGTCTCATACAAAATACGCCATCCATCTCATGCTTTGGGCAGAGGCCCTGTTTGGATGGGCGGAATGTCACTCACACCAGCCAAAGATGCCATGCAGAGGCATCCCCTTGTCCCCTCTGAACGCAAGAATGATCAACAGCGCACCGAGCAACCAGAATAAGCTCGCAAACAAGTTGATCCGGGCGCTCGTCAACCGCGGCCGCGGCGCCTGTCCCTGGTGACAGACACAATCGCACGAGTCCCGGATCTTCTCGCATGCGGTCAGGTCCGAGTCGCCCGACGGGGAGGGCGAGGCCAAGAGACGCTCGCTGTCCTTTGCATGATCGCGGTCTGTTGGAAGCGCAGGTTTCTGCAGACCGAGAGCCCGGCGCACGCTGCCTTTCAGCTTGTCCATAGGTCGAAGGGAGCTGTTTGGCCTTGGCTGAAATGAGTCTTGATTGCGTTACCAAAAACAACGTAAGCCCGGTGGTTCATCATACGAGGATGAGGCAGGGCCAAAGCAGGGACCAAAGCCAAGCTTGAGTTGCCATTGCGGGTATTTCCTGGTCGTGAAAGCACGCATGGCAGAGCATCGGTGTTCATCAAGTCCTTTCGCCTTTGTGTTGTTATTCAGAACCGAATGGGGCCAAGATTGCTTTTCGATTTACCGTCAGCACACTACAGTACCTTTCAGCCCGCACACGGCAGCTGAACCCAATAAATAAACGGTGGCGAATTGGATCGATCCTCCTTATGGGAAGAAACAGCGACCTCAACTGGAAGCGCCACCCATGCCCCCTCCACCTTTCCCTGCGAAGACGATCATCCCAGCTGTGAAAGAAGCAGCCCCCTTCTAATCTATCGAATGGGCATTACATTACAAAGCGCAAAACAAGACCCGGCCATAGCCACTCCCTCCAGCCTAGCAAGCGTCCTATCTCGCTTTCATCCGCCTATCCGCCTGATAGAGCAGGATTGAAGCCTGTGGCAAGTACACCACTAGCCACAACACAGGATTCTAAGGGCAGTAAAATATGCTTGGGTCCAACCGATCACCACTTGCTTCTCAATTTTCTATCATGTAGGAACCGGGCAACGAAAATAATCAACCCGCCAGCGAGGAGACAGCAGCCCTGGGAAGAAGCACACAAAAGTCAGGAGACTGTTCTTCATGCTGCTGTACACAGCAAGGTCTGAGAGGCATGGACTTACTCCAAAGACTATCAATGGTTGATATCCCTCCCGAGTATCGCTTTGGATCAAAGCTCCTGCAATAGGTGTGCCTGACAGAAAAGCCATGGCGGTGACTGTGCCGAAAGCCCCGAGCCTGGCCTCCAACGTTTCCGTGGGTGTGATCTGACCAGCGGCGGCCGGCGTCACTGAGATAAATATCCCTGAGGTGAACCCATAGAGACATGCGAAGCCGATCAGGACGTCCGAGGTGGTTGATGGAAGTCACATGCCGAAACATAGCACGCCGCCGAGCGTGACCATGGGGTAGAGAACATTCAGACGACCCAATTTGTCGGCTGCATGACCACCACTACATCAAAATTAGCCAGAGGAACTGTAGAAACGTGGAAGGCCGTCGGACTTACATGATGCGACCGAATAAGCTGATGCCGTTGATCAACGGCAATAGGTAACTTGAGACGCTGGCGGTCGGGGCGACAATAGCGCAATACGACTCTGGACAAGCTGTCAGCTCGTGGCTACAAGAGACAAAAGGCTACTGGCAGGACCCACCTATATAATAAAGAGGCACGTAAACCCCCATGCTCGCGACAACAGCACCAATGGAAAGGCAGGCATATCGCACATCCAGGAAGCCTCTGTAGTCAAGCAAGTCTCCCAGGCCTTGCATCTTCTTCGGCTCATGCCTCGTTTTGGATAAAGCAATGGCAAGGGCATAACAGCATATCAGAACCAGCGCGCCTACGCGCATGGCCCAGGAAAAGCCGACCAGCGGGATGAGGCGCGAGAACATGATCGGCAGACACACGCCCCCGACGCTGCTACCAGAAGCAACAACACCCATGGCTAGGGCGCGCCGACGCTTGAAGAACTGTCCGACGACGGTAAGTGCAGGCTGAACACCGTACGCAACTGTAAGTCCAAACACGACCGATTGCGCGAGGAATATTTGCCATATCGCGTTGGGCCGGGCGAACGACGTGGCAAGCATGGAACCGGCGCCGCCGACCGCCGCGAGGGGGTAGAGCCACTGACACACTCAGTCAAAACTTCGTCAATATAGGGGACGAGAAATTATTAGCTCACTTTCAAACCATAGCTGTCAAACAGCGCACCCGCCACCGATCCGGAGAGGTACAAGAGCGTGATCTGCAGGGTGCCGACAAAGGAGATGGCAGTGGGTGAGTAATCGCTGAGGTAGGACGCCTGATAGAAGGTCTGGAAGAAGCCGAAGGAGTTGATGACGCCGAAACTGGCGAAGTAGACAAGAAAGGAGCCCAGCACAGTGAGCCAAGCTCGCAGACCACCCTCGGGAAAGGCGTCCTCGTCTTCGTCTTTCAGCGATGCGTCGATGCTGGGGGCTGCCGTCGGAGGCGCCGCCTCGCAGAGATTGGTTGCGGCGCCATTGAGCGGGTGAACTTGGGCCTCGAGCAGAACTCCATCTGTCTGATGAGTGTTACCTGCCATGATTCTTTCACCGTGACGATGTGTCACTATAGAATGTCGGGTGAGCTTACAACGACGACCTTGATAGAGCGGACAAGGGTGTCGGAACCCCGTCAGTGAAGTCTCAGCTTGAACGCAAGCGGTCAAGTGAGTTGCTGATACTGGAGCGCTTGCTAGATGCTAGTGGGAAGCGGTAGGACTGAGTGTCGGTGATTGACCGCCGGCAGGTGCTCAAGATTGAAGTCGAAGTCGGAAGTTGGAGTTGGGGGGAGGTAGTCCTTTTACAGTGAGTGACACTTGTCGCCGACTGTGGCGGCTGCGGTCAGCCGCGTGCTTCCGGAGCTCGGCTTCGGCGTTCCCGTCTCATTTCCACGTGCAGTCCAACACGGCGTCTTCACTCGAGAGTCCACCAAAGCACTTTGCACGGGGAATCACAGCATCTTGAAACCCATCTTCGAAGAGGAACGCGCCAAGATTTCGTCCTTGTTCCAAAGCCCTAGCTGTGCGAGTGCCACCACAGAAGAGCGCATGCATACAGTACCTGATGTACAGTAAATTACATATCTCGAAATGTTCTGTTTCAACTGTGCAGATCTGGGGGGTTTGCAAAACCCCTCGTGGTATCAATTCCAGTCGGTCAAGCCCCTACTTTCACTCTCGCGTGGTGGCAGCACAGGAGGAGCACTCGCGGAAGCGTCTCTCGCGCACGTCCTGCTCAAAAAGAGCATCACTACTGTAACACGAAGAAAGCGCTAATGCACAAGTCTGGTCAGGTACCTTCTCACCGACCTCGAGGACAACGCCCGCAAGACAGCAGGCAATGGACAATGTGGCATGTGCGCATTGCTGAGGGAAAGTCTCGTTGCCCTGCTGGGCGAGCACGTGTCTGCCTTTTATGCGGTACTCGTTCTTGTGGAAACCATGCACCTATGACCCTAACCCTGCCAAAACCAGCACTATAAACGGCGCTCTAGAAGCTCATGAACAGAGCGCACCTTTTAACTTCATACACATATACTTTACAGAATAATATCAATTCACGTTCTAAATGGTCTGTTTAGACCTTGCTTTTCTTTCCTAATAAGCCTCACAGTTTGTTTCCATAGTTATGAGTCCGGTTCGCTAGCCTAGTGGCCAACACTGGGCACTTCCCGTTGGCATTTGGCGCTAACTGTATCTCTCGCGCCCCACCTAGTTATTTTATGACCACGCGAAGGTCTTGAGTTCGAACGTGCTATGGCTAGGGATTGACCGCCACGAATGGCAGAGGGACCCTCTCGGAAGAGCAGTTTATGCGGACAGACAGATGTCCTTATAAACTGGGGGGTGTGTGACGAGATATAGGTTAGTCCAATGCAGCTGCATTGGACGATCGTCTTTTGCGCAACATGTAACGAGATATAGGTTAGTCTAATGCAGCTGCATTAGACGATCGTCTTTTGCGCAACAGTTATAAGCCCGGCAAGCAACCTAGGAATCTTTTCCTAACTGCGTATAAGGCCAAAACAAACCTTTTCCTACTTTATTTTTCAATTCTTAAGGGCAAAAACGCCCTATTCCACTTATTTATAACTACGCTCAAAATAGCCAACAATAAGCTCAATGCCTCTATTAAGTGCATAAACTAATACACTTTCCTAAAATAGTTTTAACACTTAAAAGCGCATTGTTAAATAGCCTAAGTCTAGCATTTAATAGATCTAAAAGCGCTAAACACAATACTCTATAACTAAAATAAAGAGAATCATTATAACAACTAAGCTAACAATTATAAACTTAGGCGCAAAGCAAAAAACACAAAAAAAAAAAAACGTTAAAAGCGCCTTTCTAAGCAAAAATGCAATATACAAAAATTACAAAATCCAAGCAACTATAAACCTTTTTCTAGCAATTAATTAAATATAACATATATATACTATCTACAAAAACGCAAGATTAAAAAAGCAAACCTTAATAAAATCTAAACGTAAATTAACAAAATAGTTTAAAAAAACCTTATCAATGCACATATTATAAAAATAAAGCTTTAAAAAAACCTATTAATGCAGTAATTTATCTAAAACCTAAAAGCAAACTTTAAATTAACTAATGCTACAATCAGCAATACTATACGCCTTTAATACTACAATCATCTTTAAAAAGCTTAAGATAAAGAAACCAAAGCGTTAACTTAAATTAAAAAATTTAAAACCGTTTATATCTAAGCATAAGCGTATAAAATTCCCAAAATTAAAGGCTTTCTTAAGGCGCAAAATTTCCTTTAAGCAATCTCCAAAAAGCTTACGCTTAATTAAAGCAATTAATAACTCTAGAAACTAATTAAAAAAGACGCTTTAAGAAAACTAATCAAATTCTTTAACAAGCTTATAAATACATTTTCAACCCTTTTCTATTATAATAAACTAAATCACAAATATAGCAGTTAGAGAATCTTTGCTACCTTAAAAAAAAACAACCCTTTCAAAGCATCTTTTCATTTACCAGCGCTTAAAACAAGCAAAAATAAACATTAAAAAAACTAAAACGCTAATTTAAAACACTTTTGCCCTTGCTTCCTAAATAAAAAAACAATGCATAATTAGCCTTTAACTAAATATAATATCCTTTATTATACCTATGCTAAAAAACAAAAAGCTAAGAATAAGTTTAATAAAATACTTAACAATATAACTACTGCTTAAATTAAAACTATTTTATATAAAAACTCTTAATATAAAACTTTTAAAAAAAACTTTATTAAGCTTAAGTAGCTATCCTTAACTAAATTAAAAAGGAAAAACTCTTTAAATAAATAATCTAAAGCATTTTATTTATTTAACAACATTAAAGCTTAAACTCTTTACTCTTTCTTTTATTTTAAGCTTTAAATAGCTTATTTA
>JALRMF010000576.1:0-22852 GCA_026120015.1 Dendrostoma leiphaemia
TATAACTTATGCTTATTAATATCTATAAATAGTCTGCATAAGTTTAAAATTATTGCTTTATAAACTTATAATGTGCTTAGTTTTAATATAAAGAGCTTTTTGCTTTATAAGGAAAATAAAATAAAGAAAAAAGGCTATTATATAAAACTTAAAGCAATTTTATTATATAATAATTTATTAGAGTTTAATAACAGCTAAATTAAGTTAAATAGTAAAAATGTTATCTTTATGTAAAAAGGCTAAGCTAATAACCTTTAGCTTATTAACTATTATGCAAAAAACGCAGCTTAGCAATATATTTTTAGCGTGTATAAGCAGTATATATTTTATTAATTTTATAACTAAAGGCTTTATATAACTTGTTTATTGCAGCTTAGGTTTATACACTTAAGAAGAAAGATATTACATTTCTAAATAAAAAGATCTAATAGCAAATAAACAATGCAGAAAGAAGTTTAAAATATATCCCTCTTAATATATTTTATGCAAAGTTATTTATTTTTACTAATAAATTATTTGCTAATAATTAAAACTTTTCTTTTTAGTTAAAATTTATTATTATACTTAGTAAAAAGGTAAATTATATAAAGCATAATTTAACTCTTTAAGAAAATATTATATATTAGAATTTCTCTAAATGCAAAAGGATTACTAAGAGCGTATTAGCTAGTAAGCTATATAAAATAGTAAATAAATTTAATATTAAAATTGCCTTATATATAACCCTAAAAAAATCACTAATTGGCTAAACCTTTTTTAAATCCCACTAGTAATTTATATAAACTTTTATTTTGTATATAACTGTTTAGTTAAGCTTGGAATAATATAAAAAAAACAATTAATAATTAATATTATAACTCTTTAAAAGTTGTATAAAAAGAGAGAAATTTTAAAGATCTAGTAGATTAATAGCAGCAATAATCTAGCAGATGTATATATAAAGAGTAAACATAATGTTGCCTTTGATATTTTAATTTTAATAAATTAACTTACTATATAAATTAAAGGATATGTTAACTAATAAAACAAAGAGGAATAATAATCATAGCTAGATAAAATATATTTTATACAAAGTAGAAGTTTTTATTCTTTTACCTATGTTATCCTATATAAGCTATTAAAAAATCTCTTTTTATTAACAATTATTAAATACTTTTAATGTTTTTATTATATAATTTATTACTTAGCACTAAATAGCGTGCAAGCGCTAAATGCAGTTAGCGCAGGCGTTGTGCTAGGATTCTACTATGCGCATATAGTTATTAAAGAGGTTGGCAGAGGAGTTTAGGTTTTTATATATATAATTATAATTAATGTTTGCATAGTGGCTAACGTTAGCAATAATACTAGACAATGTTAATCTTTTATATAAAAACAAAAATAAAAGATAAACTTATAATGTAATAAAATATAAGTCTCGTTATATAATTTTAGCAAAAGCTAGAGATATATAACTTTAGTTAATGTCTATTTTAACTTATATATTAGCTATAGGCAGGTTAGCTAAAGCTAACTCTTAGTTTTATATTTTATTAATTTGCAAATATATAATTAAAAAAATAATAATAAGCTATATATATTTTTGCAAAGGCTAAAAGCATTAGCATAAAACTAAGCGTTGGAGCCTAAGTGCACAATAAAGGCCTAACGGCCGGCGTTTATACCTAGAAAGGTTATATAAAAGATTAGCTAGGCTAAAATGTTTACAACAAAGGCAAAAGCTGCTATAGTAATTAAATTTTTTATTTGTTTGCTTGCATATAAAATATTTATGCAAGTTAAAAAGTTAATAATAATATATATAAAAGGGAAAAGAATAAAAGACTATATATAGTTAAAAGTTAGTTATTAATAAAGGAAAAAGAAAGAGAAAAAAAACTAAAGGCTAAGTTAAAGAACAAGGTTTTTTATACCTTATATATAGCTAAAAGTATAAATTACTTTAAACGCTAATAGGCAAATGCTTATAATTTACTAAGAGGAAGCTTATAACTTAAGAGGCAATAAGGGCTATATATAATTCTTTTTATATAAAGAGTTACTTAAAAGGCAAAAAGATTTAACTATATATAATTTATTATATATAAGTAGTCACTAGAAAGCAAGGTTTTTAACAATCTTTATAAGTATAATTACTTTTTTTAGCATTTAACTATTAATATAATACAAAGTCTATAGTGCATTTCCTTTATAAGAACTATGGTCTTTTCTCTATAGTTTCTATATATATAACGGTATAAGCTGCAAAAGAAAAGATGCTAATATTAGAATAAATAGCATTGCAGCTTTGTACAAAGGCTGGTAGAGATGCCGGTGCCGACCACTAAGGTAGTCTGGCAGACTAAGACTAGGTATACGGTTATATATGCTTAAAACGCGTATATAAATCTTTTATACAAGGTAGGAGACTTTGTCTCTTTTCTTTCGTACGAGGTAGAGCTAAATACAATTTTATCTCTACCCTATTATGTTATTTATTTACACTTGATACGTATGTATACAAGGAAGCCCATTCAACAATTACACAGTAATTTGATCTGATAAGCACAGTGATTAAATTGGTGTCATACTGAGGGATCAAATATACTGTACCTAAAAGTGAGTGGTCTAGGGAGGGAAGGGAGGAAATGATTAAGTCCCCAGCCACAAACTCAGCTATTATGCTTATAGGTATCCTTGAATGGGTAAGTTAGTCAGTGAATGCCCTCAAGGGGGCCACGTGACAGTTTACCCTACCTTTCCTACAACATTCTTCATGATTTGTGTGCCATTGACATTCACTAGATTTCACGGGCAATCACCAATGGTACAAATGCGTGTAGAGTGTATAGAATCATCTTTGTTACGACGGGGCAGAATGCTATCTCCCATTGCCAGGCCTTTGGCTGGGGAGAACCTTGGAAGAGTCATAGGATTGATCTGGACATGAAATAGGACATCTGGAACTGAGGAAGGCAGGCAAGGTCTCAGCACACAAGTCATTGTCACTCGTAGTATCAATAATCTGATTGGAAAGCCTTGAGCTCTCAGAGGACCAGCATCACAATGTGATGGGCCGGCAGAGAGTTTTGCTCTTCAAAGCAAGGCCAGCGGTATGTAATGCCAAAATGTAATTCAACATCCTTGCAAAGCACTTCCCCCTGTAGGAACGCCGTACTACTGCAGTAGCCTGCCTGCAGTAGCAGGATTGATAAGCAGGCACAAATCGACCGCAGTCCCGGGGTGTCTAAGTACTGATGTACCGAGGCACACTCTGAAAGGACGATGAAAACGGATGAGCCGCATTGCATTTCGGGCCCCGGGCCAGAGGACCGAGGAAGACGGGAGGCACAAAGCCTCACCGAGCACTGACTCCAACAAAGCATCGATTTGCGTTGGTAATTCGAATCACTACTTGGTAAGTCGATGTCATCGGAAGCAGTGCGTCTAAGGAGACTCCAGCTTTGACTCACGGTTCGGTGGTGGCTTTGGTCTTGTTTTATTATGGTAGCCTTTTCGGCAAACCCCGAACCTCTCTCGACGATCAACGGTACCTACAGAGTACTTAAGTAGGGCTATCCGCTATTATAGCCCACCCGCGATCCGAATTGTCGGGTCTCACTAAGTAACAAGTCGGCCACACGTACCCGTTCATGGCACAGCTGCGCTGCTGCTGTAGCATTGCGCGGCTATTTTGCATGGCGACCTCTGTGCTTATCTACAGCAACTTTGGTCTTCAGCCTCCGAGAACGTAGCAAAGTGTCTGCAAACTTAACTTCGCTTCCTTGACAGCATCGAGACCCCACGGGCACAAAAAGAGAGCAAGGGCCCTTGTCGAGCGCCGACAGCCAAGATTACTCCGACAAGCCAATGACTCTGCCGGACCAAGCGTCCAGATAAGAAGGTCGCGGTGGCAGGATCCAAGATGCGATGCCATGCACACACGGCTTGCATGCCGCACGCAGCGCTACTGTACCTCACTGCGCATGCTGCAAATCGCCAATTCCTGATGGCCTCCTGAATACATTCCGGGATTCGGCGTCACGTTCACGAGAGCTACAAGCAAGCAACGCCTGACCGCGAGTATTTACATACAGACTCCCATCCATCTTCACTCTGTTCGGCCGCCTTCTTCCCACATGTTCCGGAATCAGCCGTGGCTTGAAAATGCATCTTTCCTTATCTCTGGTGGAGAACGCCTCGTGGTTCGAGGCTCCACTTTGGCCGTCTTGGCAGACGCCTACGCCAACAATGGGACCAACCTCGGCCAGATTTCATATCAGCTAGGCGGGCAGCAATCTCTCAGCCATGCAGCGCAAGAAGCCCTTGTCCGCGCCAAGCTTCCTCTGACCGGCCGGTAAGACTTGGAGTGTGAGACCCGGCGAGCCGGTGCACCCGCTGCAGCATATTCATTTCCATATGGACCCCCTTCCTCAGCCTGCTTCAGCTTTCTTTTCTTCTGCCGATCTTGGTTTTCCTGCCGTTTTCTTCATCTTCTGGAGGACTGAGACAACCCCTTGGTTTTGCGTGAGGACCACGAGGCCTCTGCGACAAAGTACCTAGGCATCTTCTGAATATCTGAACTCGGCAAACTCACTCGCGAGGGTGAAGAACAAGTAACGATGTCGGCCGGTCCTCTTGAGACGTACAATGGCACCAGTGGAGTCGCCAACAACGGCGGTGACTCGTTGACTGAAGACCTCAACGTGTTCTACTCGGTAAGAAACCCTTGTTTCTTTTCCTGTGATTTCTTTCTCTCAACATGAAAACAAAGTAAAAGGAAGAAGAAACAGAAGAGGCAGCCGGGTTTCCGACGCAATGCTAGGCTCCGCTTTGTGTGTTCACGCCTATCGACTAACATTTGCTCCTAACAGTCTGGTGACTTCGCATGGGTCCTCACTTCGTCCGCCCTCGTGCTTCTCATGGTGCCAGGTGTGGGCTTCTTCTACAGCGGCCTTGCGCGTAGGAAGTCAGCCTTGGCTCTCATCTGGTTGTCAATGATGAGCATAGCAGTCGTGGGGTTCCAGTGGTTCTTCTGGGGTTATTCCTTGACCTTTAGCCATACCGGCAGCTCCTACATCGGAGACCTGTCCAACTTCGGTCTCATGAAAGTTCTTGGTCAGCCAAGTGTGGGAAGCACTAAGATCCCGGATTTGTTATTCTGCCTGTACCAGGGCATGTTTGCTGCAATCACGTACGTGTGTTGCTTCTGTCCGGACGCCTCGTACAACACTGACGGTCCCCCTTCTAGTCCTGCCCTCGCCATCGGAGCCGCCGCCGACCGCGGCCGAATGCTGCCATCTCTGGTATTCATCTTCATCTGGTCGACGATCGTATACGATCCCATTGCCTACTGGACCTGGAACGCGAATGGGTGGTCCTTCAAGCTCGGCGGTCTCGACTTTGCTGGAGGCACGCCCGTTCACATCTCATCCGGCGCTGCGGCGCTGGCCATGTCGTTGATGCTGGGAAAGCGCACCGGTTACGACAAGGTCCACGGACTGCCCTACCGCCCGCACAATGTCACTCACGTCGTCCTTGGAACGGTCTTCCTGTGGGTCGGCTGGTTCGGCTTCAATGGTGGCAGTGCTCTCGCAGCCAACCTGCGCGCGGTGATGGCCTGCATTGTCACCCACATCGCCGCTTGCGTAGGAGGATTCACGTGGTGCTTGATGGACTATCGCCTTGAGAGGAAGTGGAGCGCTGTTGGTTTCTGTAGCGGTGCGATCGCAGTAAGTACATTTCGCAGTCGTCTGCTTACGACCTCGAATCTGCCCACCCAGATTGTGTTGCTATCTCGTCCATTTGCAATCAGTCCGCTTACTTGTTTATTAATAGGGTCTGGTTGCTATCACACCTGCGTCGGGTTTCGTTCCCGCTTGGTCAGCAGTGGTTTTCGGCGCGGTAGGAGGTATCGTGTGCAATCTGGCCACCAAGATCAAGTTCTGGATTGGTGTTGACGATGCTCTGGATGTTTTCGCTGAGCATGCCGTCGGTGGTATCGTTGGAAACCTGCTGACTGGTCTCTTCGCCGCGTGAGTGCTAAGTCCACCCCTTTCGTTCCCAGTCCTTCTTCCCCAGGACAAGAAGATCAACGGCTCCAGTTTCGAGATAGACATCTGGAAGCAGATGCTAACCAATTGTCTGTAGTAACTACATTGCTCACCTCGATGGGTTCACGGAGATCGACGGCGGTTGGCTCAACCACAACTACATACAGCTGGCCTACCAACTGGCCGACTGTGTTGCTGGTTTCTCCTACTCCTTCGGTGTGACCTGCATCATCCTCTTCGTCATGAACCTGATTCCAGGTCTCGGCCTGCGTGTCTCGGCCGAAGAAGAGGAGATGGGGCTGGATGACGGCCAGCTCGGCGAGTTCGCGTACGACTACGTCGAGCTCTCCCGTCATGTGAACGACCTGCTTGGTAGCTCTGAGGAGGCTCATTCCAGCCGGGGCAGTCTGAAGGGCGTATCGGTCTCTCAACCAACTGGGGCCAAGGGCGATCAGCATGACAAGGACGTTTCAAGCACCGAAAAGATCAGATCCGGGTCGGAATAATGGATTTCCGAGCTGCCAAGGTAGCCGGAACGCTTCGCTCTTATCGGTGCACCCAATGTCGATGGTTGCTTTTTGATATCCCACACACACTGAGTTGATGAATAGATTCTAATTGACTAGAAGGCGATCACTCCTACTCAATCACTCGCCTTTTTTCGCTACAAGGATATTGGCTAAAACCAAAATTGGAATATAGCAAACAACTTTGGGCTATTGCTGGACACTCTACTGGATACCTTCCTGCTTACGCCCCATATGCTGGGGCGTATTCCAGAAACCCTACCTGTCACACTGGTGAAATATACTACCTACTTGAGAATAGGCAAGGAGCTTGTAGACACGTGCTAGGATCGTACGGACTACGCATAGTTACCCTTGGCTTGAACCAGACCAGGGTGTTGCCCACAATATCTCTAAAACTACCTACTCAGCAGCTGATCTACTTAGTAAGGAGAGACACTGCACAGCCTCCCAGAACCCTGACTCACATTGACTGAAGCTTGTCACTGTAACATTTCAAGTTGAAGGGCGGCAAATGCCAGAATTATTCATGAGCTCCACGTTGCAGCTCAAGTAACCTAGAACCATACGCTGCCGTCCATCAGCAACCTTGGCAGCCTGAAAGCTTAGAATCCGATGTACACGTATTCAAGTCTCAATATCACATGTGGGACAATGATGTCAACAGACCTTCTCTGCCTGAATTAAATCACAATGTAGAGATCTCGTAAAACGAAAGGAAATTTGGCACGAGCACAATGATGGAGTGGCTCGATGACTTTACGACCCTAATCCTGAGAGTCCCTTGAAGCATTTCCAACATGTGGCCATGTATGAACTCCACTTATTGTACCGCAGCTCGGAACATATCATCATCAGACCGGGGAATAAGCTCACAATGACAAACATCAGAAAATCGAACCGAGACAACTGACACCGCGTGGGACCACACTAGTATGGTCATTCCGGGCCTGTGGCGGTGCGTTCATCGAGGGGTGAGACAACGGCCGACTTACCGATTCGAGAAGCCTTCTCATGGACCCTTCATGCAACGATGTACCTGTGTGAGATGAGAGGACGTGTGTTCATCAAGCATCTCAAATCGAAACAAGAACGATTTGATCTCAGCGCATGAACCGCGTAGGTGGATCCACCCCTCACCGACGCTATTTGTCTATGTAACATCAATATGATGGTCGTTTCCCCGTTGGCTGTGCTATGATCGTTGTGCTGTCTGGTTTGGATAGTAGGGGGAGGGGGCAGATTGTGGAAGGAATACTGATAGACACCCTGGCAAGACTAGAACGATCTCGAAGCCCCCGGGGAGGGGGGGGGCATTGACATGGTGGATTTCTGGCAGACCGCCAGAACGCGCGAAACGATCTACCTACCGGAGGCATGCGATACACCCGCGAATGGGTCTTTCAAAGAGTCGTAGTTATCGATATTCCGGGAACGCGCGGTTGCAAGATTGAGGTTAAAGCTGACTGTCGTGTGAGCTCATACCTGGTTTTGTCTCAAAGGCCCGTTCGACATGAGTTTCTGGACATAAACAAGGTTTATGCATGACCTCGGCCCGGAGCAATGCATGAGAACAGACTGGAGCTGGTTCATCTCAACTTTCAAGTCGTCCGAACTTCTTACTGTGGTAGCCATCGTTGTTCTGATGGGGGGTCCCTTGGCGTCGTCCTTAATCCCCTGGATTCAAGGGCAGGGGGACCTGACCTGACCTGACTCGCCCCTGGCCAGGGCCCTCTCTCACGGTCCGGCAGAGGGCGCAAAAGGGGACCGAAAATGAACAGACACATCTATTTCCGTTGGTGGGGGCCCCGATGGTGGGCAGATGCACAGACGATATATCGCAGATTGCACACAGTAGCGCCGGTGTTTTGACATTTGACAGCTTGGAGTCGGATATTTACATTCTTGGTTTTCTCCCGGGAAACGAGATCACCGCGAGCCCGTAGGAATCTGTACTACTACTATGTGCAGCAGATGTCGGTCATGGAGTGTGAAGCCAAAACAGGCAAACGATTCATCGACACACACAAGCGGGAATGCTTCGTCACCAGATTCACGGCCGCAATGATGATCATTTCAACAAAGAAATCTGTCTCGGTAATGGAAGCAGACTCTGTGCACGGACGTGGCTGATCAGGGTGACCTGCTACGCCGATGCCTCGACTGACGGTGCTTATGGTGAATAGACCCTCCGAGCATGAATTGTACGATTCGTGGGTCTACTATGTATAGGTAGTCAGCTGTCACGACCGATGATCAGCGTCGTTTGTACACAGTAATCGTCACCTCCAGGCCATGTGTGTTCTGGACCAGATCAGCCGATCTCATACTTGTCGGGGCAATGGGGAACATCGAAGATCGCGAAAATCTCTTGGTCACCAACCGAGGCCCCGCGCCCCGGGTTCGCCAAGCATTGGAAATAAACATGTCCGTTTGCTTATATGTCCGAACGCACAGGGATGCGGGATTGCTCTACAAGTTATTCCCCATCGTATGAGATCGTGGCCTTTTTTTTCTTTCTTTCCCCTAGCCCTCTGCGGGACTTTTTGTAAGATAAGTGCCAAACAATCCTGGGACTCGTGCCTGAGCTCATACCATAGTAGGTGGTATGCCCATAGTATCCGCAGAGCACAGCCTCACTTGCTACCAGGCTCTTCCCGTCCGGACGACATGGGCCGGGACCAGCAGACGCAGCGGGCCTGAGAAGTTCCCATCTGCCAACAAATCTATCCGAGGCACAACGTCGTCGTCAGCGCGCCCATTCCCTACAATGAAAGGAGCACCCGCCGGAGACGTTTCATGCCAACCCTTGGGAATGCGGGAGAGATCTGCACAAAGGTGGAGTCGGGTCCGAACCAGCGGCGTATCGCCGCGGGACGTTTTCCCTTGCAGGCACACGAAATCCTCAGGGGATCGACTGCAGGGATTCGGACCTCAGGTCAAGCCTCTCCCGGCCAGAGCCTCCTGGTGTCTCCACACCAGCTCATTTACAGTGTCAAGCGCTGGCGGCGTTTCGAAACATGTTTGCATGCTCACCATCACCACCACCACGAACTCGGGCACCGCATACGGATATCAGTGATGGCACCGGTGGAGTCAGAGACACCTACATGTGTACGGGTCGTGGGGCGTCAGGAGATCCTTTGCGGGGGTCCTGGACCGCCCGGGTGAGGCCATGGGGATGTTGGCCGGGACGTTGAATATAAGGTCGGAAAACCCCCCCTCTCCTGTGGGAATTTGGAAGAGGCTATTCAGCATCGTCGACATTGGCTCTTTACACTCCTTTCTTGCTTGTTGTTGCATCTTGTACCCGGCGGGTCATTCATTCATTTTCTTTGGTGCCTGGTCACCGGCCGTTCTCTTCACACGCACTCGCAGTCATCTCAATCCGCCTCAGCCTCAAGTCACCCTCGATCCGGGACGAGAAAGAAAAGAAAGACCTCGAATCACACATTCCTTGATACAACAACTTGATCCGACATCATGATGTTCCACAACACGAGGGCCCTTGCCGGCCTCTTGCTCTTGACCCGGGGTGCTTTTGGAGCTGCCATCGGCCCCAACGCAACCGCTACCGACGATTTTTGCGAGCCTGATGATACCGTCACCTCGACGATCCAGCCACCTACTGGCTCCGCCGCCGCCGTTTCCGCCCCGCAGCCCACCGACTCTCTCTCACCAACTGGTATCCCCCCTGTGAATGGGACCGAGTCTGAGGCCTCAGGCGGAGATGCTTCAGCGTCCGTCATCTACGAGACCATCTTCACAACCAACGTACACACCGTTACGAGCTGTGCGGCCTCCATCACCGACTGCCCGGCTAGCAGCACAGCCTTGTCTACGCAAGTCGTAGCCATCACCACACAGAGGACTGTCACTGGTGCTCCTCGTGGCACCGGTGTCCCGCCCGTGTCTGGGGGTATTCGTCCTTCCGGTGCCCCTCCTGCTGTCTCTGGAGCTAGTGCCCTGGGCGGTGCTGCTCCCTCGGGTGCTCGTGGTGGTGCCGTCACCAGCCTTCCCTCCGGTGTTCCATCCGGTGTTCCCTCCGGTGTTCCCTCCGGTGTTCCCTCCGGCCCTCGTGGCTCAGGTGTTCCTCCCGTCTCCGGAGCCGGTGCTATCACGGGTGCTCCAGTCCCGAGTGGTGCTCCCACGGGCAGCGGTCCGAGACCCTATGGCATTCCTGGCTCCGTTAACGCATCTTTCCCGGCCAATACTTCCTCGCAGGTCCAGCTTGTGACCGAGACGCTGTACACCACGAACCTCCACACCGTGCTCTCGTGTGCTCCGTCGGTCACGAACTGCCCGGCCTCCGGTGGCAACCAGACCGTGGTGTCCACCGAGGTGGTCCCCGTCTCGACGACCGTCTCCACCGTCACCCTCACCAGCGGTGTGGCCGCCGTCACTGGCGGTGCCACCACCACCGACTCCGGCCCGCAGACCACCGTGACCGTCCAGATCACCCAGGCCCGCACCAGCGTGTCATGCGCCGCGAGCGTCACCAACTGCCCCGCTGCCACTGACTCTTCTTCCATCTCTGCTCTGCAGTCCTCCCTGGGGTCTCAGGCTGTCCAGACCGTGGTCGTCACGGACACTATTGGCGAGACCACCACCATCTGCCCCGTCACTGCGGCTCAGGGCGGTAAGCATACACTCACTCTCCTCCTTGTTGGTCTTTTTACACCCCCAAGGTTTCCAAGTACTGACTCGTCACTTTATAGCCTCTTCGTCCATTGCGGCTAGCATGAGCTCTGCTGTGGTCACTACGACTGTCTCGGGCTCTGCTTCTTACTTCATCCCCGTCCCCACCTCCACCTCGCCCTCCGCGGTCACTGCTGTCCAGCAGACCACCGTCCTGACTGTCGTTCAGCCAACCCAGTCCGTTGTGACCGTCACTGTCAGCGGCCAAGAGCAGACGTCTGTGAGCAGCTACGATGTCACGAGCACCGTCACCAGCTCGCTCACATCATCAGCGAAGCCCGTCGGGCAGACTTCCGTCCAGACTGTCGTCCAGCCGACGCAGTCCGTGGTGACTGTCACCGTCAGCGGCCAGGAGCAGACGTCTGTGAGCAGCTACGATGTCACGAGCATCCTGACTTCGGTCGTTCCCCAGGCCACCTCGCCTGCCGATGCCGCCACGACTGTTCTGTCGAGCTCTGTCGTTCAGGTCCCCAGCGTGGTCACCGTCACTGTCAGCGGCATCGCCCAGACCTCTTCCACTCTGGTGCCCTCGACCCAGATCATCACCCAGACGCAGCCGGTCGCTGGCAACGCTGCCGCCTCGGGCTCCTCGGCGGCCACGACCCTCCTGTCCGTCGGCTCTACCCAGAGCGTCGTCACCGTCACCGTCAGTGGTGTCGAGTCCACCTCGACCTCTTCCGGCCAGTTCACCCAGACGGTCACCGTCTCCGCTCCCGCCGAGGAGACCTCTTCCGACTCGCCCGTCGGGCAGACCGCCCCCGCTCCCTTCTCCAACGGCACCGTCGTCACCCAGACGGTCCCCTCCGCGCTGCCCGTCCAGACCGTCGTCACCGTCACTCTGGGCTCTCAGGTCCTGACCAGCACCGTGACCACCTCCGCTGCTGTGCAGACCCCGTCGACCACTGGAAAGCCCATCCTCTCCACTGTCTACGTCACCGTCGGCTCTGGTGCCTCTGCCACCACCCTGACAAACACCGTGACCGCCTCACAGGTCGTCGCACAGGAGACCGTCACCCTGACCATGACCGGGTCTGCGGGCGTCGCCTCTACTTTGACCCTGACCGTCTCGCAGTCCACCAACGTGGCTCAGCCCACCACGACGGCCCAGCCCTCTGGACAGGGCAGCTACGGTGTCTCGCCATCGGGCGCGGCTGCCGGTGGTGGAAACCAGTGCAACGCATCGACCGTGACTCTCATCTCAGTCTCGACCGTCTGCGGCTCATCCTGCCCAGCTGCCACCGGACTGTGAAGAAGCTCACTCGTGGCCTTCATTGAGGCAAAAAAGCAAAGCAAAAGGCGTACAGACGCCAATCTGTTGCACATATCATGAAAGTCGAGGCTGTAAGTATAGCCATGGACTTCACACGGAAAGCCTGAGAAGCCCTGGTCGGCTCTCGGGCCAGGATCGACACGTACCAGGAATTCTTTTCACAAGAGAAGTTGATGCTCTCGCTCTGGATCGGGCTGGGGATCAAGGACTGTTTTTTTTTTTTTGCGGGAGGGGGTTGATCTTTTCTTGCATGTATATACATTTTGTCCTCGGCATGTTTCTTGTTCATTGCCTTGACCAGACGAGTTTCAATCGAAATTCGCAAATTTCAAGAAAACGATCACTATGTGCCGTCTAGGTTTGCTGTGAAGTGCGGTGACAAAAACCGTTAGGCTCGTTCAAGAGGAAGTTTCGAATTCAAGAAGTGACTGTGTTTGAAATGTATGAGTCTCGTGAAATCAACCCCGCGATAGGTGGAGGTGGGGGGATAGGCGCCCCTATGCAGCTACTTGGGCGCATTCTTCAAGTCGGCACCCTTAAACAAGGATTTTCTTCCCAACCTTAGGTATCTCCATGACCCGCAATCCTGACGCGGATAGAAGGAAGCGCGTGTGCTCTGAACACTGAAAGCCCATTGCTGACTTATAGAATCATCGTATGTTGCGAAGCGGCATACCTTGACATGGCAATGGCCGCCCATTGTGCCCCTCACGCTACCTAGGTATCCTATGGGCCTTCATACTACGTGGCTATTGAGAAGATGCACCTGATTCTTCATGGCTGTCAGGTGAGCACCTAGGCACGTCGGTAGCCTCTTAGCTGACAGCCCGCAGCAACGAGGGCAGCTAACTACTAACTACTTAGGTACGTAGTCCGCTTCCTGAACCGAAGCGCAAAATGTTACCAACCATTTTATAATTTCTTTCGCATCCCTCTCAGTGGATGACCAAAGAGAACTCATGGCCGTTTGGTAGCGAGCCTTCATAGCAGAGTCCTCTCATTCCGCCACTGTGTTGCCTCATTTGACAAGTCATACCTTCAAGGTTAGGTAATCCAAAAGCTGGAGTGCTTCAATGTTCTGTATGCCTTGGGCTCCTGGTACCACAGTGCACCACTCACTCTCATCTTAGTCCATGTTCCAGAGTTGGGCGCTTTCCCCCAAGGATAGTCAGGAACGTGGGCTCCGAGATTAAATGCTAGGTGGGAGGGAACAGGATCCCGGTTTGGAGCCAGATGCCAAGAAAGCGCCAAGGCGAGGCTCAGATCTGTGGTTGGAGAACATGCAGGCCAGCTCTTCCATATTAACCACGTTTCAGCGATCTCCCGCAGGCCCAGGGTCCGCGAGCCAATGGCCGTCTCGATGGTCGCACAAGGTATTGTCTCCCAGACGGCACGTCAAAGAAGGTTGACAGATAATGCCGGGCGCGCTGGGTTGAGAATCTTCTGGTCACCTGTTGCCCCACCGTGACCACGCTTGCCTGGCACTCTGGTCACGCAGCGTCCCTTTTCCTTCATCTACCGGACCATAGCTTCTTCGAAGCCTCTCGCCTAAATGTGAGGACCGGGCCGGCGCAGATCCCCTCCTCTTCTTACGACTTGGAGCAGTGCATTCTGCGACTCAGGCTTGCCGGGAGGCATCCGCACTGGGTTGTCCCGAGGTCACTCGTAGTCCATGCGCGGAGCATACCTCCCCAGAGAGTGGTAAAATGCATATAGAGTTAATATCCAGAGGGTTGTCTTCCCGCAAACCCGACACTAGGCTGCTTTCAAGACGGGCGAGCCCAAGGAGAGGACGAACCACCTTATAAGAGAATGTCGGCTCGCTCGTCTGCGTGATCAGTGCGACTCCTGTGACCACGACAAAGCATCAACCGCCTATACCTCCGAGCCCTCTTTCATAGAGAAAGGAACACAATGGCCGTCAAGCGCTCTCTCCTCACCGCCGCCCTGAGCGGTGCCGCTTTCGCGGCGCCTGCCACCACCACAGCTCCAGTCGCTGCCACTACTGCAGGAACAGCATCCGCGGCCGCCGTCACGGCCAGCTACAGCGGGAACCCCTTCTCCGGTGTCCAGCAATGGGCAAACTCCTACTATGCGTCCGAGATCTCGGCCTATGCTCTGAAGACACTTACAGGCGCACAGGCCACACAGGCTGCCGCAGTAGCCAAGGTGCCCTCGTTCCAGTGGCTGTGAGTGGCTCACGTCCTTGCCTGAAGCCTCAGGTTGACTAAATTTGTGCAACAGAGATACCGCAGACAAAGTGCCCACCTTGATGGCCCAGACCCTTGGTGACATCCGCGCCGCCAACGCGGGCGCTTCGACACCGTACGCGGGGCTTTTTGTCGTGTACGATCTCCCGGACCGAGACTGTGCGGCCGCTGCCTCCAATGGCGAGTACAGCATCGCAAACAACGGCGTGGCCAACTACAAGGCCTACATCGACGCCATCAAGACGCAGCTCACCACCTTCAGCGACGTCCGCACCATCCTCGTCGTCGAGCCCGACTCGTTGGCCAACATGGTGACGAATCTCAACGTGGCCAAGTGCTCCAATGCTCAGTCTGCCTACTATGAGTGCGTCACGTACGCCCTCGAGACGCTCAACCTGCCGAATGTCGCCATGTACATCGACGCCGGCCATGCTGGCTGGCTCGGCTGGACCGCCAACCTGCAACCTGCTGCGACCCTGTTTGCTCAGGTGTACAAGAACGCGAGCAGCCCTGCCGCCGTCCGAGGACTGGCAACGAACGTGGCCAACTACAATGGCTGGAATCTCACCACCGCTCCATC
The DNA here is from genome assembly GCA_026120015.1 of Dendrostoma leiphaemia. Taxonomy (NCBI): domain Eukaryota; kingdom Fungi; phylum Ascomycota; class Sordariomycetes; order Diaporthales; family Erythrogloeaceae; genus Dendrostoma; species Dendrostoma leiphaemia. The sequence goes on from JALRMF010000576.1 coordinate 15,318, forward strand.
TTATACCCAAGGTAAGCCATCATAGGTTGGGACATTGGGCACAGACGCAGTGTACTGACACAGACTCGCTCCAGGCGACTCCAATTATGACGAGTCCCACTACGTCCAAGCCATTCAGCCCCTGCTGGCGTCTGCCGGATTCGATGCCCACTTCATTACCGATCAGGGCCGATCTGGCAAGCAGCCTACGGGACAGACTGCGTGGGGAGACTGGTGCAATGCCAAGGGCACCGGCTTCGGCATTCGCCCGACCTCGAACACCGGTCTTGCGATTCAGGATGCTTTCGTCTGGGTCAAGCCGGGCGGTGAGTGTGATGGAACGAGCAACACGACTGCCACTCGCTATGACTACCACTGTGGGTATTCGGATGCCCTCACCCCGGCTCCTGAGGCCGGCACATGGTTCGAGGCATACTTCGAACAGCTCTTGACGAACGCCAACCCGGCGTTCTGAGCGAGCCTGCAAGAGTACAGCCGCGTCAGTGGTAAAAGTATAGGACGAGGGTGACTGCTCTTCCTTTCATGTAAATAGTTGCAAATCTTTTCATCTGTCAATAGCAAATCCGAGGAATGTAGATTCTCGGGACACCATGACTTTGTGAACAGCGCGAACGGGGCTGCAGGCGACGTAGAGACTTGTCCGACTCGGCAGCTCATTGAGCCGCGCCGAATCCTGGTTCTAGCCTGCCCTCTAGAACCTGGTCTATCGCTTTCTTCACGACTGTGGCAAATGACGTGCCGTGAACCAGTATGCCGAGTTCCTGGCTTGTGAACCAGCTTGCGCGATCCATGTTGCCTGAACCCAACACAGTGTGCTCGCCGTCGAATATGCTCAATTTCACATGTGACTTTACTGGCTCCTCCGCGACTGTAGGCCCGCTGGCGGGTTTGAAATATGAGATCTTTAGTGAGCCAGGATTGATAGTTTGAACTTCCATGTCAACAGCATTGTCGTGTTGTGGCAAGGCTGAAGGGTTCCGCCGAGAGTCATGGAGGCGAGTGTAGTCCTTCGTCAAACGTCGAATACATCGCTCCGTCGTCGTCCCAGCAGTTAATACCTGTTCCCAGACCATCATGTTGCGACTGGTCACAATGGTCACATCCACACCACGGGCCAGAGTATCGACAATTGCCGAGAGAACGGGTGGAGAGGTCACGTTGGGCGTGTGCATGAAGACGTGTCTCCTTGCCTCCTCCAAAAGCTGTAATAGTGCCTTGTTGAGGGGTGTAGCGGGAGCTGTCGGGCTCTGCCAGGGAAACAAGCAGAATGCAGGGTTGCGTCGATGCCATGAGGGAAGCCATTCAACAGCGGCAGCCGGCACGTCGACTTCCAGAAGACTGACTGATGTGTCAGCCGGGGACCTGATGATGGTCTTGATCTGGTCTTGAGTCTCTCCTCCCGCTGCTTTGGTCCGCCGCGGCAATGCCACTTGCAGATCTAAATCCTTGTCCCAGACTCGTTTGTAGAACTGCAGCAGGCCATCAATTGGGTCTTCGAGTGGCGCTGACCTAGAGAGCTCCAAGCATGCTTCAAGCCAAGCCTCCCAGCTAATGTTGCAGCTGGGCAGAAAAGCACGTCGACGATCCACGAGCAGGAACTTCGGGTGCATGACGCTGAAGGGCAGGAAGAAAAGGCTCTTCACTTTCAGATCGATGTTGCCAAGGGCGAGAACTTCCTCCGAGGGTAGGCCTAGCTTGCTGGTCCATGTCGAGGGGGGATATACGTAACCATCGTGAGATGACGTGTGGAACAGCTTCTGAAAGAAAGACCTGGATGAGAGACCGATGCGTATCCGCAAGACCTCGGAGGGCTGCTGAGACTGGCGCTGCTTCGCGAGCTGTCCTATTGTATCGCAGAGGGCTGTCAAGGTCTTGGACCGAGCCCAATAGCAAGTGACCAGTATGACCTCATGCTCGGCGGCCAGTATGGCCGGCAAGAGTGTCTGGGTGTAGATGGAAGCTCCGGTGCCAACGGTGAAAGACTCCATCACATCCGCCGCCGTTCGGCGTCGCCGCTCGTGTGAAAAGATCAGAGGTGAGAAATCAAACAGTAACTCTGTACCATTTGGGGGCCCATGTCGGCAAACTTGGGTCTTACTTGGACAGTTGCGCGTTGGCCAATCTGGATGGCGTCAAGATGTCATGGGAAGGACGCATGTCGTCGTCTGGACACGCGCCGTTGCCGAACTGTCGTGAGCTGCGGGACTTGGGACATGTCAGAGGTTGATAACCCTAACCCATGGGGGTGCCCACTCCGTCCAGTCCTCCACACACCCCCCCCCCCCGGCCCCAAGGAAACTTTTCTTTTCTTCCTTTTTGTTGACAAAGCCCCTCTGGATAGTAAGTAGAAGCCTCACGCAGAATTACCTCGGTAGTCAAGACTTACAGCTACGTTCATTAAAGCTGCTATACAATACCTAATGAATTGAGACTAGTAGTATCTGTCGTTCTAGATGTATAGACGTATTTATACATTGAAGTAAAGATGACACGGAAAAGGGGCAAAGAGAAAAGTCTGTGGTCAGTATAACTTGCTTTGCGACCCGTTATGCAAGTCACGGTTGTGTCTCAACTCTGAGGCGGCGCCGGCTACCTAGTGCATGAATGTGGTTAGTTCAGTACGAATGACAAGCAAAGCAACCTTGGAATCTGGAAGCCGATATCATGTCCCTACCGACAACGCTGTTGAGGCTTTGGACGTGAAGAAGGGCGTCTGGCTACCTAAGACTTGCCAGCGTGATTGCGAATTAGCACAGGGAGCCAGTGCCTTGCCGGCATCTGGAGGGACAGCCTCGTGAGAAATACAACCTTTTGCCCCAAACATAACCAAGACTCGTCAATAATTCCCTGAGAGGCACGATACCATGTCACGAAAGGTTTAGATGGCGTCGGTCATCATGCCCGAGCGAACCGATATCCAAACAAAATGCGAATGGTGATTTGAGTGTCTTGAAGATCGAATATAACATCGGGAGTCGGACACGCAGGAAGAGAATGAGATAAGGGCCACGTGCTAATCTTTTCGTTTTGGCAGGCCAAGTTTCGGTCAATCACAAGTCAGGACCATAGGAATTGTGGAATGAAGTTCCCGGGCTTTATTGTACGGATGGGATCATGTGCCAAGAGGGGAGAACATATGTACAGTGTAAACCCCCCCCCCCCCTCGGGACCACTATGATCTCTGAACTATGTATGCATGTTTGTCCAGTAATTACATATGTACACATCGAATGTGAAGAGGCAGCATCCTCGCAGTGCAACGGTGAGAGGTTGCTATACCAGGCAAAGAGTGACTTTAGATCTTGCCAAAGCCAGCACTGTTCGGCACGGTGGAGGAGACAGCGTCGGCGGTGCCAGCAGCAGCGATGGTGGCACCGGAGAACCCGGACAGGACGCTGCTGTCAGTTCCGTCGAGGGAGCCCGAGTCGGATGAGTAGCCGTTGGCCTCGCAAGCACGACCCAGGGCCGACTGGCAGGCGGAGTCGGAGCCAGCCACTGAGTAGATAGCGCCAGTCATGCTGGACGTCTGCACGGGGTTCGGCGACTGGTAGAAGTAGTTGCTAGTATTGCGTGTCAGCACCGTCTCGTGCAGCAAGAAATATGCTGTGTCCTCGAGGTTTCTGGGGCAAAAGCCTCGAGGCTTCGCAGCCAGGGAGAAAAAGAAGGTTAGGAGTACTCACCCTTCAGCCAGAACATTGCCACCGTCACCGACCTCGAAGTTGTGCGCACCAGAGGGCGTGGGACCGAAGTAGTTGTTGACGGCATGCAGAGTGGTGGAGCCCGAGCCGCCGACCTTGGGGCCACGGCCAGAGGTGTGGTGGATGTAGTTGCCCTTCATGGTGATGCTGTCGGACGCGCCGGTGAAGTACATGCCCCAGTACTGGTTGCCGTCGCAAGTCGCCGAGTACTCGCCCTGTCCATCAATCTCGTTGTTGGAGATGGTCACCTTGCCGGAGGACTCCTCACCCAGCACGATGTGCTGGCGGCCGATCAGGGAGGTCTTGCAGTGGTCGATCCAGATGTTGTCGGCGCCGTCGATGGTGATGCCATCGCCACCCCAGACATACGCCGGGTTGATTGTCGTCACGTGGATGTTTTGGATGATGATGTTGGACACACCGTTGGCCATGCGGAGACTGTGTTGCACCGTGAGGTCAGTATAAACTCTGCAGCCAGCCTAGAGTCTCACATGCGGCATTGGGATTCCTTCACATACCCCTTGGCCTTGATCACACCGCTGTCGCCCTTTCCAACAAGAGTCTTGTCCGAGGCGACGGTGATGCCCGAGACGCCGGCAGCGTCGTAGGTGATGCTGTCGACCTTGGGCGCATCAGGCTCGTAGTTCTCGCACCATTGGTCCTTGTCGATGGCGACCTGGCAACCCGCTGCCGTGCCCCATGGCGAGCAGCCAGAGCTCGTCTTGGAGCCCTCGGTCCCGGTGAAGTCGAACGTCTTGGTAAGGACGATGACGCGCGGCTGGTCGTCGCCCAGGTAGCTCACGAGCTCCTCGTTGGTGGTCGGGGTGACGGGCTCGGCGTCGCCACCTCCAGTGACGCCCGAAGCAAACCCCTCTGGCGTTCCGGACACCGAGGAGCTGAGGGTGCCTGAGGCGTTGCGGGGTGTAATGGCGCGCTCGGTCACCCGCACCTGGGGGAAAGGCCGGGGGACCGCAGCCAGGGCGGTGCCCGCAAGGGTCAGGAGGAGGAACTTCATGATGCAAGAGGACGGATGACTAGCAGCCGCAGTTTTGGTGAAGGAATGACGGAAGAGAATGTGATGTGGTGCCGCGTAGAATCACTCTCGAGAGGACGTCGGTTCGAAGCCTCTATTATACTACTTGGCCTTCTCATTCGAGCGAACCCGGGGCCCTGGAGCTGGAGCTGGAGCTGGAGGTGCTGGCGCGCCCAGCCGCTCCGAGCCTTGCGGGTCACGGAGCCAAGATAGATGGACCGTCCACTTTTGGGTTTCATCGAAAACGATTGCGTTGGCAGCGACATGATCTAGGACTAGTGGGTCGGTCGATCGACTCGACGGACAAATTGTTTGTTTCCTGGACATGAATTTTTCAAAGGGCCCTGCAGTGGCTCCTGAGCGCGAAACATCTGACCTTTGGTTGCAGGACGAGGAGGGCCGAGGTGGGCCAATCGGAATCAGGGTTCAGCCTTGTAAGTGCAGCCACTGTGATGGCGATCGCCACTCGTGCAGAGCCTCACCATGGGTCCTTCTCCAGCCGCGTTCCTTGTTTCGTCATACTCAATGGGGCTTGCCGAACTCCTATCTACGTATCTTGTTAATAAAGCGCAACGGCTCGGCTACCGCTTTGGGTCGCCAGTAGGGCGCTTGACCATGATCTGCCGGTTTGTTCAATGTACAGCGAAAGGGGAACCAACCGACTTCCCGCCAAGATGTGCGCCAGGTACATTGTAAGATTTGCGCGGATTCGTTATGAATAAAAATAAGTTTACTTCGTGTCTCGGCTGGACTGCATCTTGGTGGAGACTGCAAGCCCACGCAGAGTACCGCAGCAGCGCAACAGTCGAATCTCCGAACCGTGAGACGGGATTTTCGGCCCTACCCTGTACAAGCGGCGATCCCCTTCGCCTAATGTCTTGGTATGGAATGCTCAACCCCTATGCAATGTTGCTCGCTGACTCGAAGGTGTCCGTTGGCTGACTCGAAGCACGGTCCAGAGTTGAAGGGATTCATCTTCACGGAAGCCTTCGTATGAATGACTTTGCATTGTAATATGCACAATTATACTTCAGCAGTTGTCTCTTACTCAACAAATGAAGTAGTGGAGACACATCGTGTTCTATAATACGATCCAACGTGTCATATACCTTTCACAGGAAATACGCCCCAGAGCAATGTTGCTCAAGAGACTGCAGAGTCTGGTCGCTACTACAAGGCTGAGAGCTGGATCAAGTATAGCGTGCCCGGGTATCTCTCCCAGGCGTATCTCTCTGTCACCGTGGGCATTAGCTAGCCTGCGCAGCTGATTCATTGTAACGGGTCTTTCGGAACCCAGGAACTGATCTTCGAAGCCTCGGGCGCTCTTCTACTGGTAGAAACCGGTTTGCGTAATCAAGCGCGTGACGATCGTAGGCCACGCTGAATCGCGTCTGGTAGTCGACGATCCTGTTCTTCTTGCGAATGCGATACCCTCATGGTCACCAGATGGCACACGTGGTGATGCCGATGCAGCCTATGTTGATTGTGATGGTCTAGGCAATTAAACATTTCCTTGCTACGCACAACGATCGTCACAATCATCGTTGGGCACAAGTCATGGAGCTTTGTTATCAGAAGAAAGGAAGCGTCGTGCCGGAGGACATTTTCAATTGCCATTTGTATGCAAACATGGCGTGTTTCGAAACCTCTATGAATGGTTGGATTTGTTCAATCACCTAATCCATCCCTTTCTTTCCCCCCAACAAATCCACGGGACCCCGCGCCCCGCCTGGTGTGGAGGAGGATCGCCTGCCCCAGTTCCGCACGTGAACCATGGACTGTCCATATCAGGAGACAGAACGACCATCTATCTTCCGAATGCATCATGAGTCCTCCCGTGAGCGACGGCGCGTACAGCATCCGTTATGGTCTAACATGTCGAGCTGTGAGCAACTCACCCGCACTCTGCTTGTCTCACCGCTCATTCTCCTCCAGAGGGAGCGACGAGAGCTACGAGGCCAAGTCCTTGTTCAGTGGACCACGAATAATTGAGGCATTCAACATCGCAGACCTGACGGGATCTACGGATCCCTCTGAATCTAGAAGGCTAACTTGGATTTGCCAGAACCTGTTCAACGTCGTTGGCAAAAGACAATAAGCGGTGTTGAGCAGAGTATATGCTGAGAGTAGCAACGTGTACACTTCTGCCGGAGGCGGCTTTAATAAACCCCAGAGCAGTCCCGGCTGCCGAATCAACCTTTCTAGTTGTGCAAACAGCACAAGCTTGGTCTCAGCAACGCAGGACCAAGGGTCTACATAAAGTACCAGGGTGTGTTGCGGCTTGGATCATCACCTGCAGTGTCCCTGATGCGTCGCCCATACCTTTCCCAGAGTGGGCAAAGAGCTCAGCGAGAACGAGGGCCCTACAAATTGTCGTCCTAGCAAACGCTGGTGCATTGTGAGAGGCTGGCCCCTCCATTGGGGCATAAGGACTGGCTAGCGCCTCTTCGGCTCTCAGCCGCGCAAGCGGCCCCCTCTGGCCATTAGGCAAAAAGGTACTAACAACTCTGAACGCCAGAGTTGCCTAGCCAAGGCCTATCAACCACGGCTCGAGCTCTCAGGATCGAGCCCATCACATGCATCACGGCACGGATTCGATCAATGTGCTTGTCAGATCCATACACTGTGTCTATTTTTTTATTCTTCTATTTTTTTTACACCTACAACAAATATTTATTAGCAAATAAAAGCCTAATTACAATTTTTACTTCTTAGTTTATATTATACAATTTAGTGGTATTTTAGCGATATTTGTAAAAGTTAAAATTTTAAATTTAATTTTTAATAAAATATTTAACTTATTT
>JALRMF010000577.1:0-22740 GCA_026120015.1 Dendrostoma leiphaemia
GTTTAATATATTAAATATATTTTTCTATAATTTAAAAGTAGATTAAGATATTGTTAAAGTATATAATAATAAAAATATTTAAATATTTTTGTAGAATATGGTTGATTATTTCTTAGAAAAATGCTGGTGTATTAGTGAGTTTAAAGGGCATGATAAAGTACTTAAAATGTTTGTATTAGGTTTTAAAGGCTATCTTTTATTTTTTTCTTTTCTTTATTTAAATAAAGTTATATGCTTTTTTAAGGTTAAGTGCTGTAAATTATTGTGTGGTTTAGAGTTGGTTTTTAAGTTTTTTGATAAAGGGTAAAAGGTATTGATTTTTAATGGTAATATTGTTAAGTTGTTTATAATTTATGCATAATCTAAGTTTGCTGTTTTTTTTAGGTATAAATAGGATTAGGTATTTTGTTAGTGAGTATAATGGTTGAATGTAATTTTTTAATAGGTTTTTATTAAGGTAGTCTCTAAGTATTTTGAGTTATTTTTTGTTAAGTTTATAAATTTTATAAAATTTTAGCGTTGTCTTTTTTAAGGGGTATTTTGTGATCTTATTGATTATATTTAGGGATTTTTGTGTTATTGTTAAGTATTTTTCTAAATACTTTTTAAAAGCTATAGTATTTTATTAATATACTAAGTAGTTTAATGTTTATATTTATTGCTTTGCTGTGTATAAGGTATAGGATATATTGTTAAGCGCTATGTTGTTTATATTTGGGTTTTAGTGCTATATTTATAGTATTGTAGCTTATTTTGCTTTTTCTTAGTTTTGATTTTTTGGTTTATTATAGGCTGTAATTTTATTGCTGTAAGGAGTTGTTTTTTTTGTCGTTGATTTGTTGCTGTTTTAAGGAGGTTTATATTTTCTTAATTAGTTTTTGTTCCTTTATATTCTTAATTTGTTAATGGCTTAAGACTTTATTATGCCTATTATTTACTAGATTTTTCCTTATTTATCTAAGCTTTTTAGCTTGTTTTTTTATAGAGGTATTATTAAATTTATTTGAGTATTTATTTCTTAAGTTATGCTTAGTGACTAAATTTTTTTTTTTGCTTTTGATTATAACTGATTTTTTAGGTATGGCTTGTTTCTAAGAAATTTAGCTAATAGTTTAATTGATTTAAGGATTCTTAGCTTTTAGCTAAGGAAGTTTTAAGATTAGCTTGTGTTGTGCTGTATTTATAATGTTAAAGGATATAATTATAACTTATTTTTAAATTAAGACTAGAAGATAATTAGTCTTTATATCGATTATATTTTATTCATAGGTTATTGCCTGTCCTTTTATAGTGCTGAGTTAGTAAAGTTTTTTTTTTTGTTTTTATATAATTTAGTTTTTGTTGATAATGTCTAGGGATATAAAGTTTTTCTAAGCGCTACTATCTAATAGTATGCTGTAGTTTTTTTCATTAATTTTTGCTTTAAAGATAATATATACATAATTAGCGTTGTTTGTTGTATATAGGGATTATAGGGGTTTTAATTATTTATTGTTTCTTATAAGCGATCTTATTCTTTTAGGTGCTGTTTGCTAATATATTCCAGTAAATTCTATAAAGGCTAACTGCTTTTTTATTAGTGTTAATCGCAGGTTTTTTATTTTATATAAATTATATAGTTAATAATAGTGCATTGCTTTTATATAGTTTTTTTATTGATATATGCTTTTAGGTAATCTTTGGGTAGGCTAATGTATGCATTGTGGTGTTATTTGTTAAAAACTTTACAAAATTATAGTTGTGATTCTTTAACTGCTTAGATGATTTAATTAAATTTTTATGTTAGAAACTATTTATGTTTAGTTTTATTAGTAAAGTATATTTTATAGCTATAGTATATATAGGAGATTTATCTAAGTTTATAGTGGTTTTTATAAAAAGGGCTGATTTATAAGTTTTTATATTTTGTTGCTGTTGCCTTTTGCAAAGGTATATAAATAAGGAGTTTTTATAGGTTAATTTTGTATATAAGGTATTTAACCTTAGTGTTTTTTGTAATATATCCTTAGTTTAGTGTAGCAGGTTTTGGTAAGTTATCTAGTTAATGATTTTATTTTGTAAGCTATTGTATAATAATTTTATTTTTCTTTTATTGTTTAGTTGTATATAAGAGTATTAGGTTGTTAAAGTTATTGTTTATTTTTTTAAAAGCATAGTTGAGCAGGTTTAAAGAATAATCTAAGTTATTGTTTTAAATGATAGTGTTGTAGAGTAGTCTGCGTTTTCTTATAGCTAATTATTGTAACTTTCTAGGCTTTTAAGGAAACTATTCTATGGATTTTTTTACTAAAAAGTGTAATATATAGCTATTATTGTAATAAAAAGCTTAATAAAGGGTTTTATAATTGATAAAGTTTGTTACTTGTTTTAAAAGGGGTGGGTTCTAAGGACGTTGTTTTAGTCTAGGTAATTTTTTAAATTATTGTATTTTGGTATAAAAGTATATATTATTAGTAAAGTGCACTTTTCTAAGTATGTTAAGTTATTGCTGTTTTCTAGAGATAGGTTTTTATAGCTTTTTTAGTTAGCGGTATTTTTATGTGAAATATTCTTTTTTGCTATAGTTAAAGCATTTGTTTAATGGCTTTTTATTAGCGGCTTTTAATTTTATAAGGCTTAAGTGTATTATTTTACTAATAGCTGTGTTATTGTTAAATTATTATTGTAGTTAGTAACGCTTATTAGTGTTAGTTTATAGGTGAAACTTTTATAGTGTGTTGTTGCCTTTTTTGTTGCATTTTTATTATTGTTTATATAAACAATTATTGATTTATATAACTATAGCGATATATTAAGCAAATCTTTTAGGTTAGTTTTGTTTAGATAGCTTATTTTTAACTTTGTTTTTTAGTCTTTTATAAAACTAGGATATTATTAGCTTGTTCTTTTATTTTAAAGATGCTAAAACTTAATAGAAACTAGTAGCGTATTTTAAGGCTAACTTGGTTTATTATAGTTTATAGAGTTATTATTTTGTAGTGTACTTTTTGTTAAAGTTATTAAAAGTTTCTTTGAAAAGTTTCTTATAGTTTTTATAGCTATTAAAAGCTTTTATAGTTGTATTGTTTTAATCTTAATCATTGTTTTTTAGGTAGTTTCTTAGGGTTGGTTTAAATTATTTGGCGGCGTTTTTTTTAAGGCAAGTGTTAAAAGAAAAGATTTTTTTTTATCTCTAGTAAATTAGTTGGCGTTATGCTTAAAGTAGGCGTAATTATAAGTAAAGAAGCCTTAAAGGATTTTTTTAGTGCTATTATAAAGTTTTAATTTATTTATCTTGTAAGATTTGCTTTTTTAAATAGCTTAAAAGCGGGTAATTTCTTAACTAAGGTAGCTAACCTACTTAATTATCTAAGCTGTGGTAAGGTTGCTGTTATTTTTAACATTAGATAAGGTAGGAGTTTAAAGAGCTATTATATCTTTGTATTATTTAGTTAATATATACTAAGCCGTTTTAAATAAAAGTTATTAAAATGTAATAATTATTGTTGGGTTTTATAAGTTTTTAGAGTATTAAAGGGTTTATGTTAGCAAAAATGGTTAAAAGAGTATACTAATTATAATATAAAAACACTAGTATTTTATAACTAGCAAATAATCACTAGCAATAAAGCTACTTAAGGGTAAGTATTTAGATTAACGACTAAAAAGCTATTTACTAGATTTATCTAATAGTAGAAAATGTGTTTAAAGATATATCTAGCTTTTTAGTTTTAGATAGTTAGATTATAGTTATAATTCTTTAATAGTTAGATTATAGTTATAATCTACTAATAATTAGATTATAGTTATAATCTAATGATCTATTGTGCAGAACCCTAACCCTTGTTTATCTCGTCACTAACGTAAGCAACGTGCGGAAATCGCTATATAAGCGGAGTACAAAGGTTGCAGCGGTGGGGGTTTCTTTTCCTGCAGCTCTTTCTGTATGCTGATCTGTTCTAACCGTCGTGGGTTATAACAAAAAATAGAAAGCAATAACGCTAATAGCTAAACGTATCTTTGTCGCCGCTAAAAAGTGCCGTTTTTTATAATAAGCTTAATATGCTTAATAACTTTTTTACACTCTTTTTTAAATTTAATAATAAGCTTATTAAATTATTTAAAATAATAGCGGCAAATATTATAATATATAATATAGTTTATATTGCGCTAATTAAAGCCTTTAACAAAGCTTTGCAATCTTTTATTATTAAAGCGCAGCTTTAAGCGGCTAATAACTATTATGCAATCTTTTATGCATAGCTTATAAACCAAATCTCTAAGAGCACTAGCTAAACTTTTAAAAACCTAAATATAATAGATTTACTAGCAGCCTAACGCAAGCCTACTCTTATAGCTTTTTAATATATGCTTTTATATGTAAAAGTTATAATATCTGCTGCTTTTTTTGCGCTATAGCTTGCAATTATATTAATATCCTGCTTTAAAAGTAAAATAAACCCCTTTATGCTTATAATTGCTCTCTTATGCTTAAATACTTAGAAAAAAAACCTTAGGATTTTTATCTGCTTAGATAAGCAATCCCTAGCTTAAAATAAAGATTTATAAGCCCTTTGTTAACTTATCTCTAAGAAAATAAGCATTTTCTTTGCTAATATCCCTGCTTTTTTTTAGATAAAGACTAGGTAAGCCTTTTGCTTTTATAACTGCTTTATTTATAATTTGCTTTTTAAGCAGAGATATAAGCTTAAAAGATACTTTAAAGCAAATAAGGTAAAATTTAGTGTAATTTGGCACTAATATGTTGTTTTAAGCATATTTGCTATCTTTAGAGATTAGGAAAATATATTAATTAATTTATTTTTTATAATATATAAGAAGGTTTTTGCTTAGATAAGCAGTATACTTATAGATTGCTACTTTTTATGCGCTTTTTAAGCTAAGTCTAATATAAACTTTAGCTTTAGCAGCAATAGCGCTTTTTTTTAAATAATTTTAGCTTATCTTTTTTATAAAGCTTTTAAAGGTGCAGTTTTGCTTGTTTAAGCGCTTTTGCCTTTCCTAGCTTATTATTAGAAAATCTTGCTTTTTGCAATATATTAACTGTTATAATTTCTATAAAACGCATTATTATAAGCATAAGGCCTGCTGCGGCGCTTATAGCTAAAGTAATGCTTATAATTTTAATATATGCTAAAGACTTGCTTAGTGCGCAAACTACTTAGGGCTATACTAATCTATATATATAATGTGTTTTGCCCGCTTTTAATGTAAAAATAATAAGATTATCTGCCTTTTGCAAGCAATTAAAAGCTTTGTTTGCTAAAATAGAGCCAAAGCCTTTAAAGCTGCCTATCCTAAGGTATTGCTTTCTTTAAAAAATAAAAAGCATAGCTAATTAATTACGCTTAGCTTTTTTTTTTTATATTTAATATTTTTATATAAGCAAACTAGCTACTTATTAGGGTAATATTACTAATTTTCTAAGTTAGCTTATTATTTTTACTCTTATAAACATTAATATTACTTTTACCAATTTTAATAAATAAGCAAACTTAGCGTAAATATTAATAAAAGCTTTATATACAGCAGCGTATTTATTAATCACTTATAGTCTTTTAACTAAATGTTAATTATAGCATAAAAAATAAAGCTATACACTAAGCTGCCCTTGCCTTAGCTTACGCTAGCGTAAGTAATATTATTTTACTTTAGAAATTATAAACTATAGTTAACCTACAAAGGCATTACATAACTATAATATACCCTGCCTTTAGTATCTTTTTCCCAATTTGCAGCTAAACTAGCTAAAACAACCGCTTCTGCATTGCTATTTACGTTTAAAAGGGTAAAATTGCTAATTAATTCTACCTTATAAATACCTAAGATATTTGCTAGGTAAAAGTCAACAATAAGATTTATATTAACGCTTATAATAGCTTACGCAATACCTTTAGAAACTTTAAGGTTATATGCATACTATAAAACTAGACACTTTCAGCGGCCTGTCTCCTTGCTAAGGATTTTAACTCTATTTACTTAAACTAGCAGATAGGCTATTGCTTTATAAGCATTGCTATACCTTTTATAAAGTGGGTAGATGCTAGCAGGCTTAGCTTGCTTACCCTTTATAATTGCTTTATTAATAGATTTAAAAACACTTTAAACCTAATCTTCTTAAACTTTTTAGCTTTTACCAACGTTAAAGAGTACCTAAATATAAACTTTGATTACTTTATAATAGTTACTAAGATTTTAATCTAAACCTACCTCTTTTTGCAAAATAAAAGGATTTTATTAAGTAATAAGAGATTTAAATCTGCCGTTTACCTAGTGATAAAATAGCTTAGACTATTTTTTTATTAATACCCCTTTGGTGAAACCCCCTATAACCTTAAAGTGCATGCTACTGCGTTTATTAGCTTTATTAGAAATGCTATTAAGACCTTTGGAAAAAAGAACCCTAGCTAGCTATAAGCTCCTTAGTAGAACAACGCCTGCTAGTCTGCACACTAGAATCTAGTAGCGGTTTAAAAGCATTGCCACTAACTATAGCAAAAGATCTACATTGCTAAACAGCAGTTTTAAATAATAGTTTAATATATAAAAAGAGAATATAATAAGAATAAGATTAATAAATATAAGTTTTATGCAAATATTTATAAAATTATTAATTAGTATAAAGCAGAGATAGCCCTAGCACCTTCCCCCTTAGCTATTAACGGCATAATATATATTAAGCAAATAAACAAAGCTAAAGCCCTTAGAAAAGCTATCCTTTAATGCTATATATTAAAGAACAACTTTCCCTTAGTAGACGTTCCTATTATCCTCCGCCGCTATATTTTTTAAAATACTATAATTCTTTTAAATAAGGCTATTAACTGCGCTATCTAAACTAGAAACATTATGCCTAAAATTAACTAAATTAGTATTTATATCTTTAAGGTTATATAGCTATCTATTGGAAAAATAATAAAAGCACTATATAAAAAATGCCTCTAGCTATTATATTACCTCTAAGTGCTTTAGCAGGCAAAGATTGCTATGATTCTAAAGACTAAAAAGCAAAACTTTACTTTTATTAAAGGCTAACAATCTATTGCGCTTATCTTATGCTTATTTAAGAAACTAAAACAATTAATAGCATGCAGAGTCTCTTATCTAGCACTATTTAACAAAGTCTTATCTTTTATATAAATAAATGCGCTACTTAAGCATTTTAATATTAACTTAGTTGCAGCTTTTTAGCACAATATCTAATAAGCCCTTAAAAATAAAAAGATAGTTATATTTACTATAGCAAATATTTAAAGCGCTTTTAACTCTATTTTGCATAATTGCCTTGCTGCTTATATATAGGAATAAGATTGAAATAGCGTTTTAATTAAATATATAATAACTTTTATAATTAACTATAAGGCTTATATTTATTTTAAAATATTGATTATAGAGTATTTTAACCTCCTTTGCGGCCTTTCCCAAGGGTTTTTACTTTCGCTAATTTTATTTCTGCTTTATATAAAGCCCTTTTATAGGCTTAGCAAACTATAGCATAGGTATAGCTATGCTAACAATTATATTTTCCTTACTATAAAAGATAATTTAAACAAAACGGCCGCTAAAGCAACCGCTAAACTTATAAAACTTTTATCTTAGGAGTTTGCTAATACAATCTACTTTAATGCTGCTAAAACTAAAGTAATATATTTTAGCTAAAAATAAAAAGATACCTTATTTCCCTTAATCTTTTATAGCAATATTTCTAAGACGCCTAAGGCTATTATACGCTAGTTTAACATTTATTTTAACTATAAATTAAAGTTTTTATTTTATACGCAGATATAGGCAGCTAAAGCCCACAAAATTAGGACTTATTTAAAAAGTTTTATATTTATAGTCAAAAGCCCCCTATTCTGCCTTTTTTAATAGGCTATAAAAGCTTATATAGAGTTTATTGCGCTTTATAGGTTAAAGGTTTAATATTAAAGCCTAATAAAATTATAGGCTATTATAAGCAAAAAAGTTACTATAAGCTAAAAAAAATATATTAAGGTTATTTATAAAGCACTTTATTAGGCTTTATTAGCTATTTTGCCTATTTATTGCATTACCTTAGATATTATTCTATACTAGAAATCTAGCATTTCTTTTTTTAAACTCTTATTAAATATTATTAAAAGGCAGTTTGCTTTTAAGCTTAGAACCCTTAATAGCTATTACTTTTTTATTGCATAAAATATATTATCTGCCTTATAAACTATACAGAGCTATCTCTTATATTTTTCCCTTTAGCGCTTATCCACCTTTATTCCTGCTTTTCCCTGCTTTAAGCTACTTTTTTATTAATATATTAATATTTTTAATATAGCTATAGTTTAAAGTAATAAAAATATATTAATAGATAAATATCTGCAATAGCTTAAATTAGTTTTCTTTTTAAATATTATAATATACTTAAATAAGTTAAAGCAAAAATCTAAGGCAATAGGCTAAGGGTATGCAATATATTAAAATAAACTTTTCTACTATATAAGCCGCAGCTGCTTAGAAACGGCAGAGGTTTTTAACGCTAAGGCAAAAGAGACCCTTAAAAACCTTTACACTATTGTTTGCACCTTTAACCTTATATTAAATATTAAAGTTAGCTTAATATATATATATATTAATAATATATTAGTAATTGCAGCTTTATAAGGCATGCTTGCTATATTATTATAATAATAATTTTAAGACTTTTAAGCCTTTGCTAAAGCTTATAAGCATATTTTTATGCACTAAAGCCTTAGCTATAAAGATATTAAAGGAAATAAAATAGCAGACTAGCTTGCTAACTAAGGCTATTAACTAAAACTATTAGCAAATGCGCTAATAATGCTATTAGCTGCCTACAAAATAATACGCTAAATAGGCTACTAAGCTTTTAAGCACTGGTGGTTTGCTAGCACCTTGCTTTGCTATTAGCATTATAGCTTAAAAGTTGCAAAAGAATATCTCTTAAAACTTAACGTTTTAAAGCCTATTTTAATATGCCTTTTTGCTGCATATATAAGTTATAAAAATTTTACTTAGTATTATTTAAGATTTAATTACCCTAATCTTTATAAGACCTATGCTTATAAAAGGTTACTAATGCTAGAGTATATTTTTATATGCCTTTAACTCTTTTATAAGCTTTGATTAAAAAAATTATTTTTAGTTATAGTAAATATTAATTAATAAGTTAGCTAGGGATTTGCAACTTTTGTTTTATTAGCAGAGTACTTTTAGTATTTTGCTTAATTTTATAAGCGGCGACTCTATTAGTAATTAGGGCCTTTAAGGGTTTATTTTATTTTTATTTTTGTTTTTTTTCCTTTTATTTAGGGTTAAATCCTCTACTAATATTAGATTTTTAATAGTTTTTTTTCTTAAAAAAATTGCTGTTAACTTTTAGTAAGATTGCTTTAGGCAGTATTTTTTTTTTAAAGTAGCTTTAAGGGTTAAAAACTATATTGCAACAAGTATTTAAATTTAAATTAGGCTATTATAGTTAAGATTTTTCTTATGCTTTTAAAAGCTTATAAAATAATTAAGCAGTAATGGGATAAGGCTAATGGTATAATAGTAAATAGTGGGATAGAGCTATTATTGTTTACTTTTAAGGCTAAAGTGCAGCTTTTTTTAGATTTAGAGCAGGTTTTAAAAGATTAGAAAGTTAATACCTTAGGCATTTTTCTTTTATAAAACTTTGTCCTTTACTTTAGTTTATTAAGGCTTTATAGCCTATTTTTTAGATTTAATAAGGGTTAGCGGGTTAACCACTAATCTCTCTTTAAATCCTGCCTTTAATAGATTTTCTTTTTGCTATTATTTAAAAATCTTCCTTAGTTTAGCGCTGCTTTTAGCTATGCTTTATATAACTTAGATTTATAGCATATTTAGCATTATAGGGGTTTCTGCGCGCTATAGTGTATTAGTTACATAGAGCAAAGACTTTTGTTTCTTGCTGCTGATAAAGCTAAATGCTTGGAACGCAGCATGCCCCCTGGCCTTGCGGCTGTGAGGCGTAAACTACAATTATCATCATTATCATCATCCGCACCAGCACGATGTGGATGGTTTGTGTCAATGGCAGGATACACATATCTGTGTTTTCAAGAAAAGGTCCGCCCCCTTCGCGACCTTCATACGTCTACCTAGGTACTGCTAACATTGCCATTGGTCCCAGAGGCGTCAAATTTCAGACTGAACGTTCTGTCCCACAGGGCACATCACGCGCTGCCAAACTGATTCCCATGGACGACTTTTGTCGTCTAATCACGAACCGGCAACAGTCTCAGCTCAAGATGACTGTATCGCCCGACGGTTTATTGTTCAACGGGCCTAGCTCGCTCTCTCAAGGGTTTGTCCTAAATGCATCTAGTATTTCCCTGGCAGAGTTAGTACAGACGGCCGAGTTGTCACAGAAAATGAAGCTGCTTCTGTCCTACTTTCTCGCAAAGAGTGTCTGGCAGTTCTTCGATTCTGACTGGATGCAAAACGAGTGGTCCAAAACCACGATTCATTTCATGTTTGAGAGGCGCTCAGAAGTACCCAGGGCCATTTCCATCAATGAACCATTCCTGTTATCCAGTTTTGGGAGAAATAACAAATCCCCACAAACTGACCACGATGACTTCGACTTCAGATCGCACCTCTTCCCAAAGCTACTTGCTCTTGGTATCATGCTCATCGAGATCGAACTGGGTATTGACATCAAGGATTACAGAACGCCAGATTGTCTGAATCCTGACGGGAAGCCAACAGTGAATACGGATCATGTTGCTGCCATGGAGGTATTCAATATGACTGAGCTCTGGGAGAAGATGGAGACCTTTGGTGCATTGAGGTCTGTAGTGGAGGACTGCCTCATCCCGAAAAAGTTCAACAGTCACGCAAATGACCCGCAAGGAATTCGGGATGCGATCGAGAAGCATATCGTTACACCACTGTAAGTAGCCCTTGGTTCCTCATGCGGTGTCCTATCTAGCCCTTTGGAGAAGCCTCAAGAATGAAGAACTCCGGGCTCCGCAACAGGAAGCTAATTCTCAGTAGACGAGCTCTGTATAAGAGCGCATGGGATGATCCAGAGACGTCCAATGTTCGACCGCTGCAAATCAGAAGTCAGGAGCTGCCTCGGCCCACCTCAGCTAATCATCGCTTATCACCTTCACAATATTCCCCTCATGAGTTATTGCCACCGGGGTCCGTTGGGCCCTATATATCCCCCATACCGCACCGTCCGCATCTCGCTCCATGGATGTCGAGCAACGGACATCAACCCGTTGCAATGTTGTAAGTCCGTATTGTTGGAATCACAGGAGTCTCGGGGATTACTTGCTGATATGTTTTTGCGCTGAATGTAGCGGGTCGCACAGCCCAAGTCCCTTGTCTGACAGTGTAATGAGCAGGTTCGTGATCATACAATCAATGTAGCCTACTTTATGGCCTACCTTAAGGCCAATGCTGATGACGACGATAGCGCGCAAGAGCCCTCGTCTGATATTTGGTTCGAAAAAATGGGCAAACTGAATGCCGTCCTACGCGGCAAGCCGAGGCAGAGGGACAAACTCTCGGGACCAGCGAAAGTCGCCATTCTTGACACCGGAGTAAGCGACGGCTACTCAAAGCTGGTCAAGGAGTACAAAGATTTCACTCTCCCAAACAGCGCGGACGACTCTTTCCTGGATAATACTGGCCACGGAACGAGTGCCGTTCTTCTGGTCTTGAAGATTTGCAACGTTGCCGAGATTTACGTTGGTTGGGTGTTCGAAAACTCACAAGTGTGACGAGATATAGGTTAGTCCAATGCAGCTGCATTGGACGATCGTCTTTTGCGCAACAGTTATAAGTCCGGTTTGCTAGCCTAGTGGCCAACACTGGGCACTTTTCCATTGGCATTTAACGCTAACTATATCTCTCGCGCCCCACTTAGTTATTAATTAATTTATAACTATACAAAGGTTTTAAGTTTAAATATACTATAGCTAGAGATTAACCGCTATAAATAGCAGAGGAACCCTTTTAAAAGAGCAGTTTATATAAATAGATAAATGTTTTTATAAACTAGGGGGTATATAACAAGATATAGGTTAGTCTAATGCAGCTGCATTGGACGATTGTCTTTTGCGCAATAGTTATAAGTCTGGTTTACTAGCCTAGTAGCCAACACTAGGCACTTTCTCGTTAGCATTTAGCGCTAACTATATCTCTTGCGCCCTACCTAGTTATTAATTAATAACTATACAAAAGTCTTAAGTTTAAACGTATTATAGCTAGAGATTAACCGCTATAAATAACAAAGAAACCCTCTTAGAAGAGCAGTTTATGCAGATAGATAGATGTCTTTATAAACTGGGGCGTGTGTGACGAGATATAGGTTAGTCTAATGCAGCTGCATTGGACGATCGTCTTTTGCGCAACAACAAGCCAATGCAAACACAGCATTTCTGATGAGCCAGGCAAGCAGCGTCTATCTACATATTCGGGTACAGTAACTTTCTTTTTCAACGAGACACTGACTACAACGTTGGGAAGGCTATAACTCACGCCACAAAAAAGTGGCACGTCGACATAATTGTGATACCCTCGGGGTTTCGATCACCGACTACAGCTGTGGTCGACGCCATCGAACAAGCCAACCACGCCCGCGTCCTCATCTTCAGCGCGGCCGCCAACCACGGCAACCTCGCCGAGATCGCCTTCCCGGGCCGGCTGTACCTCTCCAACAAGCTCCTGTGCATGTTCTCCACCGACGCCAACGCGCGCGGCCTCCCGAGCTTCAACCCGTCGCCCTCGCCGGCCGCCAGGTACAACTTTGCCGTCCTGGGCGAGAACATCAGCCTCGACGCAGGCGGCGCGGCGCGGCGCGGCTGTCAGGCACGTCGTTCGGTAGGCACCCCTTTCTTACTGTCACGGATTCCAAAGTTGCTTTGTGCTCCGTTCCCGCAAGCTAATAATCTCCAGCCACCATGATCGGCGGCGCGCTGGCCGCCCGCATCCTGGACTTTTCGAGGCACCTGGACAGCCGGGAGAAGATCAGGCAGGCCGGGTTCCTTCGGACGGTGGAGGGGATGTCCGCCGTCTTTGCGAGGATGTCGAAGGGGGATAATGGGTATCATTGCATAGTGCCGTGGGGAATCCTGCCGCCTGAGCCTCAGGAAGCCGACGTCGACGCTAGCGAAGAAGTAGATGTGAGAAAAAAGCGCCGGAGGACAGAGAGGGATTATATTTGCGAAACAATCTCGAGGGCGCTAGAAGATATATACTAATCTAAGAGACAAAAACTGGAATAAGCATAAATAAGCAGCGGTTATAATACAGAGTAAAAACCATTGTTTATAAACTTTTTATAAATCTATATAATACTTTTCTCAAATCCCCCGCTGGGGTTAGGCAGCCCTCCCGCATTTCATCTGGTCAGGCCTACACACTAAGTACCTACATACATATGTATGTACTTGAGTAGGTAATGTTTGACTGCACTCGTAGCGTGACCCTGACGCGCCGAAAAGAATACGTTTGTTTGAAGCTCCCAACTACGCCCTCCAGGGCTCTCATTGAGGCGCATTTCCTCCCCGGCTTTCTTCCCGGATCTCATGATTATGCACGGCAGAGGCATCATTACAAATGCCGTGAACGCCAAGAGCATGTGACCCCAGTCAAATCCCAACTTCTCATACATGATCTCTCCCACCAAAGGCAACACAGCCCCAAGCAGACACCGCAGTACCATGACCGCAGCTATCGCGCAAGCGACGCGGGTTTTGTGTGCCTCGCTCAGGTAGACCTGTATGTTGACCTAAGTCGATGGCATTAGAAAGAGGCTACGGCCGCGCTCGTTTAGGCTTTTGAGTGGCCGGGTACGTATGTAGACATACCATGATCAGCTGCAGAGCTACTGGAAACAGGGCCACTGCAGCGATTGGGACCATGAAGTGCACCTTGTAGAATGCAGACCAGCCATATGCTGCCAGAGCAATCGGGGGGATCCAGCACGACCAGACCATCAGAGGCAGACGAAATCCCGAAAGTCTGATCCCATCGTTCCGGAGGTTGAGGCCTGCGGCGCGGTCGCTGAGAGTCGAGCTGATCATGACGCCCACGCCAAAGCCAAACGCTATGCCGAGATATGGAAGGCCACTCTTACCGGTAGAGAAACCATACTGGCCGACGAAAAAATGGGAGAAACTAGTGAGCATGAGATTCTATCATGTGTCAATCAGCCATTGCGTTCCATGTCTCTTGGTTTTGACGGAAGGGCTTATCAGGGTGCGTACTATGTAGCCATAAGCGAAGGCTTGATATATTCCAAGCACTAGCACGGCTGGGTCCTAAATAATAGCCGGAATGGCTGTCTGAGATTGGCCGCCAGTTTCTCCGATCCTTCGAGCTCAAGGTGAGGCCACGAGAGCCCGCATACGCGCCCTCGCTCTTGTTCGGTCTCTCTCTTCTCATGACGTCGCGGTACGGTCACTTCATGGGTCTCTTCGAGATACAATAAGCAGACGATGCTGAGTATCGCACTCTTATCTCTATCAAGGGACAAACGTTGTCAGCAACCGAGTGATGTATCGGCGATGAACAGTCCGCAGGATCAGCAGGCGGATAGCATATAAAATAGAGTACCTAGGTAACTTAGAACAACGCCCGCGGCAAAGAGAGCCACGGCCATTTTGATATCTTAGACCTTGAGGAACACTTCAAGAGCGCAAACGATAAGAAAGCCGTTGGGTGTGATGTCAACGTAAATAAAGCTTCCACGTTCTTGATTATAAGCCAAAGTCGAGAAATCGGCTGGAAAATTCCACCTTTTAGAATCGTGTGAGCGAGCTGCCTCCTTATTTGTCATAAGCGCGGGCTCCAGTGCCCAAGAAAACACGACAAACGTCATAGTGGCAATACAGTCCCTCATCTTGGCTACAGTCTGCCAAGAGACCTGCCAGGTCGTGTATTGGAGGGGGGGGAGTTCCAAGCAGGAGGTTGTCATTGATGGTCTCAAAGCCGCCCCCGCCCCCCCACGAAGGATCTGATATGGTTGGTGATATCGTCATTGGTATCGCCTTCATTGCAGGAAAATCCTTCTTCCTAGCCATGTACTGGGAAGCCGTTTAGCATCTGTGCCACACCGATCGTTGAATCCATCGTACAACTGCAAGTACCTGGGCTTCTCGCTTCAGCTCAAGGGGCTATCCAGACAAACGATTCGATCGTCAGGCGTAGTTGTGCAAGATCTCTCGTCATGTGTGGATCACTGGTGAACCAAAACTGGTGGAAAATTTGGAGTCGCCAAGCGGACCTCGGAAGCTAGATGGTGGACGGTGGTCTGGTAAGTCGCATGGTAAGTCGAGCTTCTAATTTTCGGTCTTCACTTCTGACTGGAAGATACTGGATACGGCCACCGCGATGGCACATTTGTCGGTAGTCAAGGAGCTGGATACTTTTCACAAGCCGGTTTGAAAAGAGTTTTATTTTTTGTTTTTTTTTTTGGCATGAACGCGCCTCGCGCTGCCGTCCCATCACCCCGTGGACGCTATGCGAACTTCAAAACGGGGACGCCCGGGCACGAGGAGCGGGCCGTGATTCAATGGCACGAGTCGAAAAGAAAACAAAAAAACACCTGGTCACACGGCATGTGGTGGCTTGAGACCCACTGATGGCGCCTCAAGATTTCACGCGAGTGCCTGCCTATCCCGCCTTCTCCGCCTCTATGAAGGTATGTGAAAAGCCGTCGTCTGCATGATGAGTACATTTGTGTGGCGGCACATGGTCACGTGATCACCATAACATTCACACGCCCAATTTGGCTTAGTCTGGGCAGATTCACTGACTACATCGACATGGATAGTCGCGTTTAGACTCGTTCGAACCACCCATTACTGAAATGCATTACATTCTGGACCTCAGTTCGCTCCCACCTGTATTTGCACTCGGAATTGAGGAAAACCCTTGGAAGTACCCCTTGCGTCGCCGTGCAATCAGTGAGCAGGCTGCAAAAAGAATAGATGGACACATTGGCCCGGGAGGGTCTATCGACTTGAGGAAAGATGGTGTGGAATGAGCGAATGAGGATTGAGAGTCCGGGACGAGGAACGGTTTTAGTGGCTAGTGATGGGAATGGCCTCAGGGTCTCGGCCAGGTGGACAAGCTCGCCAGGGCCTCGTGTGGTAGTCTGGGAGGAGCGACCCTTCTGTTTACAGTTTAATAGAACTTGGCTTGTCCCGGAAGGGCAACGTGTTGGCTTTCTAGACAGGACAACAAAGGGCAACCGCTTTGGCTGGCCCAACCGATTTCAGCCACCATCTTCGGGTACAAGCCCAAGCATCAACGGTCCGTTGCAAGCTGGGCCTCATCCCTCGACATTTCGCACCCCCGCACAGGTTGCAGAAATTTGATTATTACTTGAAATTTACAAGTGCTAAAAATATCTCCTCTCATACAAGATAGTAACCATAGTTGTGGTAACCATTCATGTTCCGTTTCAGAGTATTACTCCTGTGAATGTCTGTGGTGCTATTCTAAGATGTGTCTGGAACATAATTTGAACCTTCCAGTCTACGATTTGTGTCATGCCAGGGCGGAATGCGTCTGTGAAACTTAGGCCCGGGTCTCGTCTCGATATAAAGAGGGTGCTTGTCTTCGTGCCCTAGCACCTCTCTGTCCAACCAGGGCCCTAAATCTGAAAAGATACAACCCTGGAAGTCGACCCTGTGGAGCGTCTTGAGACGGCACAATTCCGTCGCCGTATCCATCATGACATGGTACAAGGGCCTGAACCACTCCACCGGCCAGCCGGAGCCCTGGGGGACGTACACGGTGGCTTCGAGCAGTTCCCCTGAGTCGCTCGAGTCCACTACGAGACTCAGTCGTGGGAGATCCGCATAAGATGCGAGTAGGGACACGATCGCGTGCCACTGGTCTTTGGGGTTGACCTGTGGCGGCGCCTCAGAGGATCCCCACCCGTGAGGTCGCTCAGGGGTGTCCGGGTTGTTATAGGCCGCGCCTCCTTTGCCCCAATCTTCGACGGTCGCAGTGTTTATGTGGAACCAGATACTTCGGAGGCGCGGGATGGCCTGGCGCGGGAGGACGTCGCGCAGAAAGCCCAGCGTGTCGCCCAGGTCGTTCTCGTCAAAGTCGAAGATGGCATTGGGGTAGAATACCTCGAATGCTGCCTCTTGATACATCTGCCGGTCGACGAGAAAGAGAGCCACGGGCAAGATGCAGCGCTGGCATTTCGGGATGCGTACGGCCTGTCCCGGAGAGCTGCATGAGATGGACCCAAAGGTTAGCGTGGCGCGTTTTGAGTAAGAGTTGATGATTTGGGGGGCGGGGGGGGGGGGAATCCAGACTACAACGCACCATTCCTCTCGCTGTAGCTCTTGCCAATTCCAAAACCGCGATCGAAAGGCCACCGGGACCAGTTTCCGGTTGGAGATGACAAGGTGCTCAAGGCGTGCATCGTAACCGCCTGTCTCTGGTGGTCCCAGCTGCGTGTGGCGAAGGATGCGCAGGCGGAGCTCTGTGGGAAGCATGCGAAAGTTGAAAGGCCTGTCGGCGCAGTCGTGCCGAGGATCTGATTCTGGACGGGCCTGGCGAGCTGATGAGAAGGGGCACGAGCTGGCATGGTCCTCATAGATCCATTTTTGAGAAGACATGATGGGGACCTATGTATCACGCGCGTGTCGGTCGGTTGCTTCAAAGTTGCAGCTTGAAGGACCAAGGTCGTGTGCACTTGAGATGGTGCAGCAGTGTCTGGAGCATGTGATCAATAAATATGCAAAGACAACACGGCATTGTGTACATACGTTGCGGGTCTGGTCTAGGCAACAAAGGTGGGGCTGTGTATTCCAGTCTGTGTGTTTTAGTTGCCTACATATGTAAGGAAGGGAAAGGGGAACAAAGCTGTCGAAAGTGTATGTACCACAGGAGCTATCGAAGGCTGGCCAGCTAAATAGCCAGTATGAATGGCAACCCTAACCCTTGGTTTTCACCCAAATCTGGATACTGTGTACGTACACACTGGCAGTGCTTCTCGGCGTTGTATTCTACAGGGTGCCAACGTGTTCCACAATCTGCACCCTGGGGCAGTCAAAGCGGCACAATTGATGGGCCTCGGCCCAAGACGCCCCCAACATGGCCAACCTGATACTATTTTCAAGGTTGCTTCTGACCCAACATGTCAGTAGGTGCTGCAAGAAGGCCACCTGCGCCGCCCGCCCATCATCCACTTGATCAGAATTGCCGCAGCGTGGAGCAGGATAATCAGAAGTTGCATAATGCACGCCCACAGAGACCTTGAAAAAGGATCCTTTGCTACGATTGAACGACACCAGCCAATCTTTTTAGTCCATATCCAAGACAAATATAGTAGTAGCAAGCTTACTTGAGTAAGTACTTGAGGACCCTTGGGGACCTTGTCTGGGTATGCTAAAGCACCTATCCAACAGTACCTATCAGGACATAGTATCCATAATGTCAGCTTGCTTCATGGTATTTGAAACCACTGCACAAGCATAAGATCCTATCACTACTACCCTATGCACGCAGTAAGACTCCAGCCTTGTCAGCTGGTCTTCTCCACAACCTGGCCTTCCAGATGTTCAATGTTGTCTGTTCAATAACCATCCACTCTAATTATACAGAACATTGTAGCCAATCACCACTGAACATGTTTAGCAAACAATTGCCCCGCATGTGCATCATGGGTATGTAGGGTGATTTCCAGTACACAGAACAGGATCCATATATTGATCCACTGTGAGCTTACAAGATGCCCTCGCCGTCTCGCTCACCGGCATGGACCCTCAGTAAGACAAGACTTGGAACTGTTCAAGTTCTCCAGTTGCGGTCATGAAGGCGGCCACTGCGAGGTAGTATACACACGAACCAACAA
Organism: Dendrostoma leiphaemia; assembly: GCA_026120015.1. NCBI lineage: Eukaryota > Fungi > Ascomycota > Sordariomycetes > Diaporthales > Erythrogloeaceae > Dendrostoma > Dendrostoma leiphaemia. Next base: position 18,854 of record JALRMF010000577.1, read on the forward strand.
ACACTTGGACTCATGATGGGGAGGGGCATGAACAAGTTAAATACACCACGATCTTTCCTGCTGTCAACTGCATCAGTCATCATTCTCATCATCCTCATCACTTAGTCTTTTCCCTTCGCCTCAGAACATTCAATCCACCTCATCATCTTTTCCAGTGTATTCATCATCCGCGTCACTTCCTTTTCTCAACTTCGTTGTCTACGCTCTGTTACCTGTGTCGGATCTGGCTGTCCGATACTGTGATTCACTTCAATTACATTGCGAGTCCTCTCAAATCCACTTCCTTATTACCACTGCATAGATTCAACCCATTCGACAAGATGAAATTTGGCGGCGTTTCCATCTTTCTCGCCTACGTGGCTGTGACCCTCGGGGGGTGCCGGCTCCGAACCGAACGACGGAGCTGGCTGTGTTGGGACAAAGAGCCCCGGCCGCCTTGCCGGGTAGCGATATGAAGTTCCAGGAACACCCAGACACCGCGACACACGGCGGAGGCCACAGCTACCATCATATCGTCGTGGACGAGGACTGGGACACTGATGCGGCAAAGGAGGCAGCTCAGAAGAAAGAACGCATGAGAGAAGTCTACGAGGCGGCGAGGCGCGGTGGGCTCCAGGTCATCGAACATGACAAGGCCAAGGGCTGGACTAGAGACAATCAAAAACACGCCGTTGTGTCAGCGACCTATGTCCCCATGGAGGGCTTCATTATGGCCTCAAGCTTCAAGGGCGCCAAGGGCGGGCAGCCCGCTTCGACCTGTACGATCATCGAGAACGGCAACCATGGAAACTATGCGGGCTGTGCGGAGATCAACACGCTGGCAATCATGGAGAGTGAGAAGAAATGGGTGCCTCCCCGACCGGGTTCCATGGTGGCTTCCTGGAACACCATCCTACAAAAGTTCGTCGACCCCTGCGACGACAAAACCAACGAGGACGGCACGTGGCCTGGCTGCAAGACCACCTTGAGCGCCCCCAAGTGGAAGAACATCGAGCAGCTGAGCGCCGCAGAGGGCAACTCCCACTACAACCATTGAGAGGAACACACTTTCGCACTAGCAGTTTTCGAACGAATAGGACTGGTCCTTATTGGCACGGTAGAGCCGGGCGCTCTGTCTCAGTCTGGATGACTAGGTCTGGGTTGTAAGAATTTTGAATGAATAGTAAAATATCGGGTTGCTTAGGATTCAATTGTTAGACCTAATCTTAACGCTGTTTTGAATACGCTGGGCTGGCCATCTTAAATGCAAAGGAAAAAACAATGGCAGCAGGCGACAAAGCAACGCTTGGAGACCGAGCTGTAAAGGTATGTATAGCCTGCAAAAGAAAGAAAGAAGGGTGGTCTACGTACAAAAGAAAGAAGGGTGGTCTACGAAAGAAGCTAAAGGGTAGGCTACGAAAGAGTAGAGAGGTTACAAAAACATTTAAATTTGGCAAATTATAGAATTAAACATAGGACCTTGAGATTTATTTGATTTATAGAATTAAAATGCTATATCTTACCGCTATACTATAAAACTACTTAGCTAAATTAATATAAGAGTTTTTTTTTAAACTATATTAATATATTAAAGCTATTATAACTAAAGTATATACCCTTTAATATATATCCTAGCGCTAAGCTATTAAAAGCCGTTAACCAATAGCAATATTAATATACTACTTCTAACTAGCCAATGGCAATACCAGATGTAAACTAGGGTTATAGGCTGTAAAGAAGAAGCACGCTTTACGGCTCGCGGCGCTCGCCTCCAAGCGTTGCTTCTTAATTATAGTCAGTGGGCATGGACACAGCGTTTGTCAGCAGGTTTGACATATATAAAACATGATTGTCCTGGCTGGCTAGGATCGAGAGCAGAAATACATGATATCTCTCTCTCTCTCTCTCACTCTCTCTCTCTCTCTCTCTCTCTCTCCCCCCCCCCCCTCTCCCTCTCTCTCCCTCTATATATGTGTATAAGAGAGTGTTTCGCCTCGAACCAAAACTCTTCTTTTCCTCTCTGTGGTAGGAGAAATGGGTGGCACGCGCATTCACAGAAGCCTTCACTGGAGAGGATAGCTCTAAGAATAGGGCGGATTTTGAGGCGTCGATAGCTTTCTTTCCTTCTTTCCTCTTAGTAATACAACGCCGTACACGCACTTTTATTTGACTCCCCATCAGCGCTCACACTCTCTATCGACTCCATGCGTCAGAAGTTCTGGGGCTACCTACCTAGGTACCAAGTAGGCACGGTCTGCCGCAATGGTACTTATATTTCACCCTCTTGCGAAAGATAGGTAGGCGTGCTTGACGTCTCGTCCCAGACGGTGCCCTCGCAGCCTCCGTCTACTTCTTCCTAAGGCCTTGATCCAAATATAGCGTGCAGGAAGACCTAAGATGACGGATTCCATAAGGCTAGGGTGACCACTGAGAGCATGCAGTCTCGGTTGCTCGGAAATAAGTTGAGGCCTCTTCCGGCTGGGAGCCAGAGCCCAACCTAGGTATGGCGCTCCGAGTGATCCTCGAGACGTCCTCGAATGATCGATCTGAGATTGAAAACATCCCATCGCTCCTGAATACTCGCTGACATGTAAATGTGGCCCTTCACAACCTTTTACTGCTTTATGGTAGCACCTGCTTTAAAGCACCGGTTTGAGATCATCTCTGGCTGGCCTTACGGTCTTTCTCAAGCTTTGAAGTTGAGGCAGGAGTTGCTCTTTCACCTTGCAGGCTCTGGCGAAACTCGTTCGAGAAGCATGGCAATTGCATACCCTGATCTTTCAGGTTCTTCTGTTTGATTAGAAAGACGTAGGCGCCGACTTGGGAATCAGGAGTTCGGCAATGAAGGTTGGTCTGCTGCGCCATTCCCTTCAGTGCGCATGAGATGGTGCAAATCCATCATATCTCGTGCGTAGGTACTTTGTGAAGAGACGAACGAGCTGTTGATTGAGTGGGTCTAATTACTCGAACTGCGCATTCGCATGTCCGGACAATCTGCGCTAGAACATCTTATTGTCCGTAATACTGCACGCTTGGAATCGGGACGTTCAAGAATCTTGGTAAACCCCTCTGGAGACTGAAGGAGAGGCTGAGGAATGTCCCACACTTGGGTCTGCCAAGACTCAAGGCTGAGTCCAAACTCTCGTCTCAGGTCTTTCAAAGTTTCTGTCGGCAAGCCCACACCATTTTTATTCGCCTCGAATATTTTCCAAAAATGTTCCGCATGAATTGGAAACCAGAAATAAGCAATATCCCTCAAAGTTACAAACCAACCTTGCCGTTTATATGGAAACCATACACCTATAACCCTAACCCTGCCAAAACTAGCACTATAAACAGCGCTGCAAAAGCTCATAAACAAAGCGCACCTTTTAACTTCATACACATACACTTTACAAAATAACATTAATTCACATTCTAAACAGTTTATTAAAACCTCGCTTTTCTTTCCTAATATACCTTATAGTTTATTTCTATAATTATAAGCCTAGTAAGCAACCTAAAAATCTTTTCTTAACTGCGTATAAAGCCAAAATAAACCTTTTCCCACTTTATTTTTCAATTCTTAAAAGCAAAAACACCCTATTTTACTCATTTATAATTATACTTAAAATAGCCAACAATAAGCTTAATACCTCTATTAAATATATAAACTAATATACCTTTCTAAAATAATTTCAACATTTAAAAGCATATTGCTAAATAGCCTAAGTCTAACATTTAATAAATCTAAAAGCACTAAATATAGCATTCTACAATTAAAACAAAAAAAACTATTATAACAACTAAGCTAATAATTATAAACTTAAGCGTAAAATAAAAAACACAAAGAAAAAAAAATATTAAAAATACCTTTCTAAGCAAAAATATAATATATAAAAAATATAAAATCTAAGCAACTATAAACC